>CAEGAD010012796.1:0-40138 GCA_903067055.1 Poeciliopsis paucimaculata
GAATCTAAAGTTTCTACATTTGTTAGGAACAAAAAAACCTGATTTATTTCTCCTTTTTTTGTTTCTCTGGTCAGAGGGTGTAATGGATGGCATGCTTGGAGTGATTTTCTAGAATTCTTTATTTAATTTTAATTTCACCGATTCTGCATAGTTTATTACATTCTTACAGTCTTTGAATCTTTGAGAAAGTTCAGAATATTTTTTTGCAATGCTTGCATTAGCTTTAATGTGATGAATGAATTTCTGATCACTTTGATTTGAAGTACTCCCTGGTACTCTGCCATTTTCTTTACCAGCTTTTGCATCACTCCATCACAGAAAAGACTGGCATGTTCCAGCAACCTGATCATCATCACCACTCAATCCTAAAGATGGACATGAATGCAATGGCAGCAATGTTACACGTAAGAGTTTAATAATCACCTAACATTCTACAAATAATTAGTCACTTCTTGTTTTATCTTGAAATTAAACAAGAAATGACTGTTTTCTAATCTCAGTCTGATAGAATGATTACAACTACTAAGTTAATTACTGATATAAAATAACTACAAAGTAATAATCATACATTAAATATAATTTTTGTGAAGGTTACGGTGTTTAAATACTGTTAATCAAATGTCTTGAGTGAGTTCTTATTATTTTGGATGACATTTATGAAAATGACACATCTTGTTACCTTGGTTACCTGGTGTATGTAACATGCTTCAGAAGTTTAATGAAGCCAGTCAAATTTGTTTTAACTGAAAAAAAACTTGAAATAATTATTCATCTTCACAATCAGATTTTCCTCATTTATGCCGCCATCCTTGTCGCGCTCGCTGTCTAAGGATCTGTAAGGCGAGTTAAATTAACTGTTTCAATGTTGCAGCACAAAAGCTAAGCATGTTTTCTAGTTGATATATCTCAGTAACTGAAACTGACATCAGATAAAGAATGCGAACACAGCAACAAATAAAAACTTTTTATCTGAAGACTCTTTCTCTTTTCTTCCACTCTGTTCATGTGTAGAGCCTTCACGCTACCCGTGAACGTTATGTCCTCTTTGGATGAATTTGATGTTCAGAAATTACCATGAAATGTATAAAATTATTAGCCCTGTCATTGCCTTTCTGTGCAATTCCACGCAATTCTCATTTCCCTTCATTGCTCCATCAGCTCGATACTTCTCTCTTTGCAGTGGAGCATGGTTGTTTAGATCGCAGGCAATTTCCAGTAAACGTCACGGTGTCGAACTTGCATATGTCACGGCCAAATGTTAGTGATTGGGTAAAAATAAAAACTTCCACAGAGTTCATGCCAGCAGCAAAACAATGAAATGTTTCTGGTATGTTTTATGTAAAAATCTGGTCAACGTCACCAGAAAATGGAAATCGATCCCAAGACATTCCACCACGTCCAACAATTTAGAGAGATTTTGAAAAGTAAAAGGTTCAATAATCTCTATCTCAGTATATTCCAATACTGAGAAATGTCTTAGAAGAAGATTATGCACTAAGTCACTATTGTTACAACTGGATGGGCCGCAGTAAAAGTATAAACACCAGAGGATTCAATACGTTTTTTTTTTTTTTCTTGTTGTAATAACTTTTTTGCAAATGTTTTTTGTCTTTTTCTAATCGGAGGTATGCTTTTTCTGTGACTGTAGCATACCAAACTCAACAGCCATCGTACTAACAAGTAAATATCTAATGAATTGACTTAATCCCTAGGACAGGTGTTTTTACGGTCATAGATATTTAAATTCAGAGTTGAATTCTCTCTCTGAAAACACAAAGTGCTTTTGTTTTGCAATCCCTTGAGATTTTTGGCAATGTTTCAAGCAATGTTGCTGTTCTTGCCGATGTGCAGACATTTAAATCTGTCTGCCTAATAGGATGTAACGAGTTGTCAGTTCTGTCTGATATCAGGCGACGCAGGAACCCATTTTGATCAAGAATGCACTGTGTGACGCAACTGCTTGGGTCTTCTGAGGGGTTCTAAGTCTTTGATCTTCACACAGACACAGCTATGTGACCCAATCAGGCCTCAATTTATCAAAAGCCATCTGGATACTGTTTCACCTTCCACCAAGATGTGCCTGATGTCTCTGTTAATCTGCTGTCCCCATATCTCTGTGACTCAAGCCACTTCTCACCTTGTACAATCCTTTATCTCATTCTGAGGATTTTAGTCTTCACAAAGCTTTTTCCACATGGCATCTAATTGCAAAAAAAATATTTTAACAATTAGTTAAGGCTAACCTTTGCTCAGGAAACATACCTTGAATTTAGCCCTTATTTAACCTGTCTGCAGTGTTCTAAAAGGAAGTTTGGCTCTTTCAGCTCCCAGACAACTCTTAATTTGTTGTCCTCTGAAACTTCCTATGTTTGCTTAACTTGGCATTAATAAATATTTTATATGTTAATAAATCCCTTTGCATTTAGTATTTTATGAGACTCCTTTGTCAGGTCTGGGTGAGATTAATCCTAGTTTCTATGAATTCTATAATTACAAATCACATAATTAAGCTGGAAAAGTATTGGCCCTCTGAATGATTAAGGGCCAAGGAAAGAAGCACACACTAATGTCTGCTTTTCTCTTTCAGGATTGACAGCAGCCGTGGAGATAAGAGCTTTCTTTTGTGCTTTATTATTTGTAGGATCAGACATGCTAATGGATAAACATTAAATATGCAAATATTTTTATGTATCTGTAGTAAAATTATTAGTATCCGATGATTGGAAATGTCTGCTACTTATAATAATGAGAAGTGTGATAGTCAATGCTGTACTATATAAGCTCAACTCCTCATGGTAAAGCAAATATCAACAATAAGTGGATGCATGAATGCTTTAATGACCTCCCCAAAAATGTCAAAGAAGCTTTTGTTGAAATGCTTGTGTTTACCAGTTAAAGTTCCTCCTGCAGGGACGTATATAAAAAATCAAATAGAGCACCGTGTGTGGCAGTAGTTAGTTTGGGCACCCAGAGGTTATAGACCTCAACATGACTAACCTGAGGTGGAGTGTTCACCCCCCACCCCCACCACAAAATAAACCTTTCGTATATTTCCAAACTGCATCATGAAGAATCTTCAAACATTGATTTATGTGTTAACCCTCAAATGTAAATGTTGTTTTGTATTTGTTTACACTTGTATTCAATTGAACATTTTGTTTTTAGTTTTAAAACATGGTTTAAAAGTAGTAGTGTGAGAGCAGTATAGATATGCACAGTAGCAGATTGTTGACAATCTTTTTCTCTCTAGTTGAAGGAGATCCTTTTGAAAAAAGATGTGGAATCCAATTTTTATAGCCTGTCTAACATGATATAGCTCTTCTATTACTCCAATAACATTTGAAAGGAATGGTATTTCGAGTTTGAGACTCGAGGCGCACTTAAGAAGGTCGGCCCAAGGCATAAGCAAACCAAGCAGATGCTTAGGGCCCCAGGACCACCAATTTATATATATATATCTATATATATATATATCTTTTTTTTTTTAGTAATAATTTCTATGTCATTATAATATCAAAAACACACAATTTCACTACGAAGTGGTTTGTTTTTACAATAATATATATTTGACAATGTATGTAAAAATCATTATTTTATGGATGAAAAGAAAAAAATAAATAGCTCTTGGGGGCCCCTGGTAGCCACGGTAGGTACTGCACTCTTCGCCGGTAACATGAGCTGCTGTGCAATGTGCAGAGCGTATCCAAACGTCCAAATCTCCAGTCAGAAGTTAATTAAGCAAAACAACGTCTCAAAAAAAGGACTTATCCTTCAGGAAGGGCAAATAGAAAAAAGCCAAGATAAAGGTTTCTTTTAATGTGTCTCGGTAATGTAATGTAATATAAAAGATTTGGAAGGTTGCTAACAGAAAATCAGCTTGATAGCGACCTGGAACTGTCCAGTTCAACAGCCAAACACTTATGCTAGGGTGTTTGTATGAAACTGAGTCTAAACTTTAAATGGTTGGCTTTAAATGGTATATTTCTGAGGTATTTATGGCTTCAAAATGGCATGTTTGATAATGTCTGATAACAATAATTAAAACTTGTCGATGTTTGACATTGTCTAGGAAAATGTTTTTACATGAGGCTACACAGCTGCTGCATTGATGAGCTACTCTTTGCTGCAGTTGGGGATAATCATTTTTTGGCTAAAACAAACATTATTTTAAATCAGCATCTAAGTTATGTGAAACTTCTGTTAAAGTCATTTGGAGGCTCAGAATCAACCTGGTACTGGTACTGGTCCATATTCCAGGGGAGAAAGACTCACCTGGTATGAATTAATTTTTTAGTTATTGGAGTTACGCTTAAAAGAAATTTATTTAATCAAAGAATGTCATGAATATGTATGCTGATTGGAGTTTTCTGGACAATGATGCCACTGGTATCATTGAGGCTGGCAATCAAGTACCAGAGTACTGACAGAAATTTGCATATACTGTGTAAAAAAGCACAAATCTTCCCCCCCTCACTGTCTGGCAACATATCAGATTAAGCCTGTTCCAATAAGAATTACTGAGTTATCTCCATTTGGTAATTCACTGTTGTTAATAAAAAAAAAAATAAAATAAAAAAAATAAAACTTTTGTGGGGTTGAAAAATTGGAAGAAATCATATTACCTGTTAAAAATTTAGAGAACACGCCAACTTCATACGCAGAAGTTGGCATGAAGATTAAAGACATTATTTGTTTGAGATGGGAGTGTTCACCACAAGTCATCCCTGCCTGTGTGTTTCTTTCAAAGAAACTCATGGTTCTGTACTCCAAGAAACATCTAAGATCATTCAAAGGCTTTATATATACAAGAGATCTATTTATTGTTCAACCCCAATAATCAAATGCAAACTTTGTTCACTTTAATTATATCAAAAAGGGATTCAAAATTAACAATTGAAATAGAACTTGACATATTTCTACTCTTGTAAATAATTTAGTGGTCACAAACTGGGATGTTTGACATGTGCAGTATCTGGCATTAAGTCACAGATAATGAGGCTGTTATTGTTCCAAAACTCAAAAAACATGTCCAGAATAGCTCTGCTTCTTTTCTTAAGGGACTGATCACATCATGCTGTAGATAATTCTTTCATTTTAACCACACAGATTCCAATTGGGCCGAAAAAAAAAAAAAAACTATTTTACTGGTTTGAGGGTCTGCTACATATTTCTTGGTTTGAATAAACCAGGTCAATGTTTCTGTTGACCAGTGTGTAACTGGCATCTGGCAAAACATCACTACTGAACACACACACACATTTTTTTTTTTTTACTGTTGCACTGTTTGATTAATAAATCTGAAATATCACTATAAAAATAAGTGCATGCTCTTTCCCACCTAAAAACAAACACACAAACTTGCACTCACACCCACAGAGTAAAGCAAGATGAATCACTGAAAGGATGGAATCTGACTTAACCCATAGTGGAAGTAGGTCACATGGGGGAGACAGGTCATCAGGGAAATAACTCTGCAGTTCCACTTCTTTTGTCTCCGCCAGGAGCCCTGAATATTCTTCTCATTGTCATTGTGCAACTGCTCCATGAAAAATATGTTTATGTATCGGCATCAAAAGCAAAAGTCAAATCCTAGAGACGAGGAAAGCCGACATGCGTTCACTGTCTTTTCTGGTTCAGCTTTAGCCACAGAGGAAATTAAATGAAAACTGTGTGGTAGAGAATAACCTACCAAGCGTCTTCTTCTGTTCAAAAAATGGATATATCAAAATAACTGTGAGGATTCAGCATCTGAACCTGAGAGTCAAGTTGATGACAGTGGATATGAAAATGATCAGTTCCAAAAATTACCAGCTTCCAACTCCCAGTATGAGGGAAAGAGAGTAGAGGCTTTCTCTCTCAGCTATGCAAGCAATAAGCAATAAGTCTATTAATCAATGCAGCAAATTACCTTCAGAAGTCACATGCTAAGTGGTTTCTCTATACAAGTGAGTTCCACAGGGCTGTGTAGTTGGCCATGTTTATTTGTGGGAGTTTTTAGCTTCCCTAATATTGTCTGTTAGGTTTACGCGGTGGCAGTTTATAGAATTCGACTTTTCATTAATTTTAAAGCCCTGTGTAATCCAAACATCTCAGATCTGCAGAAGTCCTGTCACAGTTTAAATCCTTGCTGTTGGGTAAAGTTTGATTCTTGGCTGAGGAGAACTCAAAGTTCTTATATGTGCTCTGCATTCGTTTTTTTAAGCTCTTCTTTCAAATGTCTCCTTAAAAGGAAAAGATCCAGTAGATCCTACTGTCTTCAAAGAGGCTTAATAACCTCTACCCATCACATAGACTAAATTTACAGTGCGTCTATGACATCCAAATACATTGAATAGAAAAAGTTATTGAAAATATGTTCCTATGTTTATCAAAACATTAAAGTACCGGTAATACTACATTTCAGAAGTGATATGGCATTTGATTTCTAGGGCAGGACAGAAAGTCAAAACCCTGAACAAAAAAATGTCTTACTTTAATTCAGTGCTGTCACACACAGGCTCACATGAATCACTGTGACTGTACATATGCAGTAATTAAGCCATCTGCATGTCTCAACAGCCAGCTCACCCTCTGGGTTTAGTGACAATCGTGGGATATTATGCATTTGTATGTAGCATTCTTGTCTATGTGCATGCATCTGTATGATGTGGCACTGGGCCAAGTAACTGGCTGCAGCAGCGAGATTCTGTCCATAGTCCATATCACTCTGAACTAATCCAATTGTACAAAGAGAGAGCGGGAGACGAGGTAAGGGAGAGCGCATGCATCTGGCTACACTCCAATTCTAAATGGCACGCTGGATGGGGATATTTATTAGTGGCAGAGAGTACTGCAAACACAACCATTCACACACATATGCACACCAACACGCAGAAGCACATGCAGAACACACTGCACCAGCTTATCTCCACACATATTCACACTCACAATCTTTCACATGCACACTTCCTGGCACGACAATGAGTGGAAGCACTCATCCACTTTCTCTTTCTCTCTCTTGGAAAATAAATAAATAAATGAAGAGAATTAACATCTCACAATTCCTTCCTGAACAAAATCAAAGAGGGCAAACTGTAGATGCATGAACCAATATGCAATTAGAGTGACAAAATGACTCAGGCTTAGCACATCCTACCTCACTCTACAAGTCTTCTGCAGGCCATGTCCAAATGTGAGGCTGAGGTTTGAGGGCTGGCTTCAAAGCTTGCTATCTGCTTCTTGTTGATATATATAAGTCCCACAGTGCCATCTTCTGGACACATACACCCTGATATGGTATTAATATAGCAAAAACACATACATTCAGAGTTATGCTGAGTATTCCTTATGGTCATTTGTTTTCATATTAAATTATATTTTCAATTATCACATATATATGTACACAATTTTCACAGAGTTTATGGATTTAAATGTGATTATGAAGGTTTTTAAATGTTTGTGATCATTGATTACATTACTTCATAAGGGACAAAAAATAAACATTCCTCAATACATTATAAATATATTAAGCAACTGCTTTTTGATACGCAGAAGATGGGTGCTGCTGAATTTACATCATTTATCTTTTACTTTAATACTTTTGCCTAATTGGTAATGGCTCGAATGACAAAAAACGATTTATTTCTTCTAAGATCTTGTTCTTCTCACAGTAACAGAGCCAATGATATATATATATATTTTTTTTTTTTAAGGTGAACCACCTGATCAAAATATCTGTACAAGAAGTACCTTGAACAAGATAAAGCGTTCCATCCTGCCTGTTTTGTGTCACCCTTACTTGTTCTCTCTGTTTATATTACAGGCTGGCCAATATCCTGTTTCTCCACCGTGGGCCAGCAGACCCGTGCTGTGGGTTGGAGTACTGTTTTTGACTTCAGATGAAAAGTTGATTTCAGGTCAGCCAACCCAATAAGCCCACGTAACACAAACTCTAGACCTTCTTAATTTCCTGTCATAATAAAAAAAAAAAAAAAAAAATCAGTAAATCAACTCAGAACACAACGGGGCATGTGGGAGCTTGTCGATATTTTGAAGCTTATCTTAAAAGAAAGATGCATCAGAAAAGGTGTGTTTTAATGCTTTTGTCAAGGTGATGTGAGGAAAACAATTAGTAAAAATAACAGGCCTTATGATTAGTGAGGATTCGCAGAATGACAGGATGAGATGAAGCACAGAAGAGCATTACAAATTCTAATGTCTGTGGGGACTTGGAGATGTGATATGAGCCGAGGACGCCGCGGCTGGGATTTGGATCAGTGTGTGTGTGTGTGCGTGTTTGCGTGTGCATGCCTATGTGTGAAGGGGAATATTTATGGATGCGTGTGCATGTGAGTATCAAACAGACAGATGAACAGACAGAAATAGCCAGAAGATGAAAGTGAGATATGTGGGAATGCAGACGGGGTGAGAGAAAATGGAGGAGAGGAGGTTTTGGGGTGTGAATGAAAAAGCAAGTGGGATTGACAAACTATTTATTGGTGGATTTACCAGGACAATAACAAGCTGGAGTTGATATGTCAACATCCTATCAGTGCCATGTTGTGTTTGTGTAAAATTAACTACTTGAGTAGTAATAAATGGTTCTGCTAGTTCCTTCCCCGTGTGTGTAGTTTTCTTTCTTTTCTATTACACACACCATTACCCTATGCCAAAAAATGTCTCATTGCCAAAAATCATCCATCATATGCTGCCAATCTCATTTTGAAACAGAACTTTTGTTATTCTGCTTCACTAAATAGCTTTTTAGAATTTCAGAAATTAAAAAGAGGACTCGTGGTACTTTCATATTCTTGGAGATTAAAAATGCAGGGAACACAACATCACACTGCAAATAACATGTCGGTGTTAAGAATTTGCAAGTAACAAGGGCTATTTTTATTTCTCATGGGGAAAGGTTTTAAGATACTCATTTTTATCTTGAAGATAAAAGTATGTATATTTTAAGGATAGTAACTTGAGTAAAACATACTCACTTTTATCTTTAAAAGAGAGTATGTTAGTGACTTACTAGCTCATTGTCACAGCTGGTTTGCTTTGTTAACATTGAAATGATTTACTAAAACTTCCTATCTGTGCCACTCAAAAAAGATCAAGCATCACCAGCAGTAGTTTGTAAGACAGTTTGAGTGAGTAAAGCTTGTAAAGTCATCTTACCCTCTAGTAGCAAAGTGTAAGCATAACAGTGTTGTCACACATCTTATCATTTTACCTAATGAACTGATCAATTAGACCAAAGACATTTAGGGGTGAAAACAACAGAGAAAGACTTGCGACCTAGATATTTAATTGTACAGCCGAAGACATGAAGTCACCCAAAAAACTAAAAATTAGGATATTATTTTGATACTTAAATAGCCAAAGTAATAAAATGAGGCCGAAATAGTTTAGCATCGAGCATACTCTAGTTTCTCTCATTCTCAAAGCTAATGCTCGTTGCTCATTGAAGCTTGAACTACTTAATGATGAAGACAAATGAGCTCATTATCAAGTCCTTTCAAGCATGTTTGGTGCACCCACAGACGGATTGCAGACAGTGAGATGTTTTCATGTGTGCTCTCTTGTTCCGGAGGTGCACAACACGCAACAGATGCCTGCCCGACCTCGCGGTTGTATTTGCATGTATGCAAATTCTAAACTTTACCTTATTGAAGCCACGCCTCACTGGGTTAATTTCGTTACAGCTTAAAGTGGGACATTTCCCTCTGTATGCATAGCCTGAGCAGTCTTAAGTGTATTAAGCAAAGATAAGCCTTCGTAATCACAAGCAGAGTGAGCAGGAGAGCAGGGAGGCTCACTACTTGTGTGCTCTTAATTGCATTATGGGTCCGTATGACTTTGTTGCACAATATCATGCTTTCATTTTCTCATCGTGTGCAGTCACCATCAGATGCTGTTCATTTGCCAAGCATGGACTACTTAGTATAAGTGTGATGCTTTCTCAACGAGAGAAACTGAGGACTCCTGCTATGAAATTAAATTAATGCCCAAATGTAGTTTAATTCAAAGAGATCATTAGGGAATCAATTCACAGTTAATGGTATGTTGATTATCTGAGACATGCATGTGAAAATAACACGATGAGGGTCTGAAGAAGGTTAGGCTGTAGAGATTACGCACAGTAAAATTGCTGCAGTTTTAAGGCTGAGCATTAGGGGGTGCTAAGAGACAGAAGGGTAAGTGAAAGCATGGCAAACCAATAAAATCATAATGGTTTAATTTAATAAAACATACACACGGGAAAGAAATGTTAAGCACTGAAAAATTTATTTTTTTTTCAATTTAACCTTGTTATGAATACCCCTCCACTTTATTTATCACCCACTGGTCACAGTGTTACCATACAAAATCACTTCCAACATGGAACTGCATTGAATAATTAGGATTTTAACATTCGCATTCACACGCACGCACGCATACACACGCTCACACAAAATACATTTTCAAAAAACAAAATTAAATACATTTTTTTTTTTTTTTTACAAAATAGAAAGGGCAAAGGACACAGGGACACAATAAAAGATATTAAGACATGCAGTGACAAATATAAAAAATAGACATTTGTTTCCTTTTTCTGTACATACATACATCAACACATATAAATATATAGAAGTAAAAAAGAGTGTATTTTTGAAATACAAAGGTCAAATTGTACAGTTACATTCCATAATAACAAACAGAGGACATGGCACAATATTCAAGTGAGTTTGCCTTTTCCACAGACACACTATACAATATTGTATACTGTAGAATCAAAAACTTAGTTCACACAACGGTTGGTTTCTCCAAGTCTGTTTACGCTGCAGTAAACATTGCAAATGAAGAAAGGATACTTTTTTTTCAGTGGATATTCATTTGGAAATGCTCATTCAAGCAACTTTTGAACACTTGGCTCTTTGAGTTCTTGCTTTCAATGCTTCACAATTTCAGAGCCATCTCTTACGTTTTCTGCAAGTCTTCATCACTGAGGCGAAGAGAAACTCTGGTACCATAAACAAGCAGCTGACAAGTAGTCAATGAAACCTGTCATTATACAGTTTTAGCTTGGCACAATAAACAAGAATGTACCAGAACGTAGTGAAGCCCTTCCTGGCCTTCTCTGTTTCCCCTCTCTTCAGTTCTGTCTAACATCCTGCAGCAGTTTGTTGATCTCCTGGGCCAGCTCACTAGTATCAATGCCGGCCTCGTGGCGACTGTCCCTGCGCTTGCTGCTTTGGTGACCCTGAAGGAAAACACCGTCAAAGTCATCCTCTTCGTAATTCTCTGGGATTTCCTCCATGGCTGGCAGCCATTTCAGGTGAGGTGGTTGTCCATTTGTGGAGGTGGAGGTGGAGGACGAAGAGGGAGAGGAGGAGGAAACATGGTTGTTCACCACAGATGTGTTCCCTGGATTTAAATAGTGTGTATTAGCAGCCCATGCAGCTACACCAGGAGGGTAAGCAGGACCTTTACCACCGGGGAGCAAACCTCTACGGCTGTCTTGAGGAACAGCGTTGTTACTATAGTTACCTGCAATGTTGCCACCACGACTGCTTGCCCTCTCTGTGGTTGATGAGGATGAGGGTGGGCTAGTTTCAGTGCACTCAGTGTAGGAGTCTATGTTGGGGGGTAGGAGTCGCTGGAATACAGAGTTCATCTCTGTGAGGAGGGATCCAGCCCCTCCCCCAGCTGCATCGCCTCCTCCTCCTCCACTGAGATCCAGCTCTTCATTCCCAGATTCCTTGCCAAATGTGGAGAAACTCTTGCGATTCTCTGAGTCCACCGAAGACTCATCATCATCTAGTTGGGGTGGCTGGGAGGACTCTTCCCCGGGGATGTACATGTTGTTTCGGTAGTCTGCGGACGATGCAGGTGAGGAGACGGGGGGCATCCAGCACTGGTCAGAGTGTCCCAAGATGCGACATTCATCCGTGCACAGTCTCGTAGCTAAAGTAAAAAATAAATAAGTAAACAGAAAAATAAACAAACAAAAACAAAAAAAAAGGACAGTGTCAAGCTAAAATTCAGATTATGTGCTGGGAAATTTTCATGACATCTAACATTTTGTGACAGGACTGCGAACACCTCAGATAAATATGTATATATGTATTGCTTTGAGCAAACATCGTCAGTACAATGAGAGCTCAATAATATTTTTAGTTACGTTACCATATTTTAATTTAAACCTGATAATGTCTTTTTTTTTTTTTTTTTTTTTTTTGCTTTGCTGATGAAATTGTAGTAGTAAGTGGTATACCATATTTATCTATGGCAGGTTCTCAATGAACAAAGCAAAAGTAAAAAAAAGCAAGAATCTTTTCTTGATTTGATTTGCATTACATATACCAATATAAATTTATGAGTGTAGTGAGTGTAGTAGTGTAGCAACTTTAATATGTAGGTACAATGAAGAAAAGCTTAGGAATTATTTTGAATGTAATATTATAGTGGAATATTGCCATATGCCAGAATAAACCATAAGATAGCCAAGCAAACTGAAAACTTTAAAAGAAAGAATATATATATATATATTTTAAACCACTTTTAAAACATGTTACAGTAAATGAGTAAAACTAATGGCTTAACAAAATAAGTTAATAGTGACAAATAAATTATATATTACCATGGATTATACATTTAAAATTCACAATTTGTGTAGAAAATGGATTTGTGTAGCCAATATTATACTCAGGTACATTTGACAAGTTAATTAGTTGTTTCATAGTTCATTTATGGATTTAATTGTTTAGACATTTGGCCAAATAAAAGCAGCAATGGTCTTATTTGAAATTTAGGCCTAATGGTTGATAATTACTAGTCTCAATAATGAGTGTGTTTAGAATTTGACTTTATGTTGATTGTGAATATTCAACAAATAATTTATCTATGTAATAATTTACCTGCTTGTATATACTGTAAGGATAATTAGATTGAAGAAAAACAGTGGTGACTCTCACTATCAGCTCATTTTCCTATGTCTATTTTATTTCTTTCTTAATTAGAGAAAAGAGAGGAGTTGGAGGGAGGGGGATAACTGCAACACTTCCAAGTCTTTCTCAAAGAGAGAGATAAGGTGATAAAGAATGGTCAAGTCCACCATCTCTCCCCTTATCCGTCTCAATAAAGACTTAGAATACATTAACGACTGCAGAGGAAAGACAGTGAGATGTGAAGAAGCTTTTGGGCAAGCAACAGAGAGTAGGAGAGAGGGACCAAGGAAGTGGGAGAGGGAGAGAATAACATCATTCTAAAAGCAATTACTATGAATTCTCCTCAGTTCAGACATGAAAGCGCACCACTGTCACTCACCAAGGGAAAAAAGGGGAACAGGAAAAAGAAAAGAGTGAAGGGAGGGGAAAAAAACAGCTCCCTGAGACGCATACCGATGAGTGACAGCCGACTCATCTCCGCTCCGGGGAGGATTTTACAGACACGACTCTATCTTAGGGGCAGATAACACACAGACACAACTGCACACGCACAAACAGCCAGCACGCTATGCCCTCTCTCAGTGTGATAACGAGCGTGGAAATGAGGCCTGTGTGAAAGAATGGGGCAGTGTACAATGGAGATTGTGTCTGCAACAGGGTGAATTTAGAGGCCGTAACAGCAGGTGTAAAGACAAATAATAAGCTTAGACTTGATACTGTCCATGGTGCTGAAATTTGTCAGATAGGTATTAGACTGGAGGAGCTGGGAGCTGTCTCACAGATGGCTTGCTTAGGTCAGTTTTATACTTTTTTCAAATTGGGAGGGAAGAAAAAGAAAAAGATCAGTTGTGGAAACATTAAGTCCCAACATCCCCTTGAGTTTACTCCAAGTGGATGGGAGCAATTTAGAAATTGCAAAATGACGAGTTTTACAGAACATATTTAAGTAGTGTGATAATCCTCCAAAATGACGGGTCACAGCTGAGATACTGCCACAGAAGGTGTCAGGGATGTAAGGGAACTGACTGGTGCCAATTCATGCAGAGAAAGGTTCAAAAAGTGGAAGAAATAGAAAAAAGTGCTGCCGTGTGGCGCCAGCTGTTGAGGCATTTCAGGCAGACAGGGAATGTACAAAAGATCTCACCTGGGTGGAGTCGGTGGTGCATTTCGAGGTGCATTAGGTCAGAAAACCCCTCCCCCAGCAGCAGCCTGTCCACCGGGGATTCCCGCCCCATCTCACAGTCACTGTCCCCCGCCTCACTGTCCCCACGGCCACTGTCCTTCAGGCTGAACTTGTCCATGTCCTGTAATGCGTACCTAGGATCAGAATCCACAGTGAAGCAGTTTGTAAACAGCATAGTGCAGTTTGAAAATCAATGATGCAAGTTTATGTTTCAGTGCACATGGAAAACTGGATGAATCAGTCTGGCCGCAGAGGCGACTAGATCTATCATATCAGACTTGAAGCTGCTTCTCCAATATGTCAAATCACAAGACAAGGTTTGGCCCATAAATTCTACATTGCAGGTATATCCCGTCATTAAATCTTTTACAGCAGCCACCAGGGGCATCACTAAATCTATCACTCAGATGTTATAAGGGGATATTATGATGAAAGTTCTGATGGATGTGGACTTTTACAACCACAGCCTGGTTTCAATGAGGAATACATGGAAATTGTAGTCAGACAAATGAGTTGCATTCCTTTAGACTGAATGAAACTGGTGTGATAACGATTCGAATGTGGGGAAAAAAAACTTAACAAATCATAAAATCACGCAACAGATCCACTGACAAGTGAAATTCAAATACACAATGAGGAACAAGTGGTTTGGAAACTAAACAAAGGATAATCTTTTCAGAAAAAAAAAAGGGCGAGCAGGACTGGGGAATTGGGGTAAATTACCTGTAGCTGCGGGAGTATTTGTTGCCACGGAAACTGGGTCTGGGCTGGTACTGGCCCTGATGGAGCATGGACAGAAGCTGTGAGACTTGCTACATCCCCCAAAAAAATGACAAAGCAAAGAAAAAAAAAAATAAAGCAAACAAAAAAGAAAAGGGGGAAGATGAATAAAAAATGGGACATTGAAGATGGGGAGTGGAGGGGAGAAAGAGACAAGACAAAAGACAAAATAATGGTTGAGTAAACACAAAATGGATGATGGAGAGGCTACTTAAAATGGGTGAAACAAAATGGATGACATTAAAATGAGAAAAAATAATAAAAGGGGACTGGAAGTGTGATAAGACTATGTGAATATGCAAGCAAATCACTTGGAGTTGAGTCATGGTAATGATGGAGGTAATGGTAACAGGGTGTAAACAAGGTAAAGACAAAGGCATCTATAATCATCATCAGTTTTAATGAGAGTCAGTCTGAACTACAGGGCACTTTTGATTAAGTCACTGTCACATTTGGAGATGACTTAATTTGCTCAGAGACAGCTGTATGTGGAGGAGGAGAAAGGCTGGTGTGTGTGCATGCACGTGTGTGTGTGCTAGAGGGAGCGCTAGAGTGAGAGAGAGAGGGTGTGGGTGAAACACAGAGAAAATTTAGGACTAATGAATCACATTAGAAATAATTTAGAGGAACTTGAGGTATGTGTGTCTGCTCATGCTTACCTCCACTGGTGGAGTTGCATGTGCCATTTCCAGGGCAAAGCTCTCCGGGATGTGATTGGATGAGATGGTCACCAGGCTATTAAGAGATTGGCGACTGTGATGGTTCTGTGGGACCCCCATCTGGGCCCGGTCCATTGGAGGTGTGGTTGATGGTGAGCGGTGGTGGGCCCTGATGGGGAGGGTGCCGTTCACTGTGGGCACCAGGGTGATGTCACCTTTGTGAATTTGGCGTGAAGGTTTCTTTGGATGATGCTGGTGGGTGGACTCAGCCACCCGGCAGTTGTAAGAGTGTCTTGCCTCTTTCTTTTCCCTTTTACAGCGGGTGACAAAGTTCACCATGATGACCAGGAGCATGCCAACAATTACTCCCAATATGATGATGATCCATTTGGATATATTGATTGGAGACACCCCATCGTCCATTGGCTGTACATGGTTTTTTATGTTCTCATGGAGGTTGATTTTTAGAACTGCCTTGGCACTAAGACTTTCAGTTCCCTGATCTCTGACCAACACAGTAAGCTCAGCATGTTCATGAGGGAAGTTCTCTAGACTGGTGTTGGCTTGGATCTTGCATGTTCTCGGCTCAATAACAAAGTAGCCTTCTTCATTGCCACTGACAATAGAGCAGATGAGCTCAGCATTGACTCCTGTGTCACGATCAGTCGCCCTGACCACCGTCACTAAACGTCCAGCCTCTGTGAACTTGGAAGCACGAATGTCTGCTGAAAAATTCCACAACTGAGGAACCACAATGACTGGGGGGTTATCATTTTCATCCAGAATGCTCAGAACAACAGTAGTGTTGCTGGTAAGTGGAGGTTTACCTGCATCTTTCGCTTGCACAACAAAGGATATATTATTCACATCCTCCCGGTCAAATGTGCGCAGAGCATAGATGGCACCATTAGAGGGGTCTATAGTGACGTAAGTGGAAATGGAACTTCCATGAATTAAGTTTTCCAAGATGGAGTAGCTCACCTGTCCATTGGCATCCAAGTCAGGATCAGTGGCTGTGATAGATGTCAGGTAGGCTCCAGGGGCATTGTTTTCCGATTTGAAGATCTCATATCGTTCCTTCTCAAAGCGTGGCGGGTTGTCATTTTCGTCTGTAACATGCACTGTGAAGTGTTTGACTGTGGAGAGACTCGGGATCCCCCTGTCCTCAGCCACAACAGTCAGGCTGAACTCGGACCTCTTTTCTCTGTCCAGGGACACATTGGTCAAGATCATATAGTTGTTCTCATAGGTTTTCTGCAGTTTGAAATAACCTTGACCATGAAGTTTACACTCAACTTCTCCATTTAACCCAGAATCCAAGTCTTCCACTCTTACCAAAGCAACAAACGTGTCCAGCGGAGAAGCCTCAGATACATAGGCTGCATCTCCATTCCCCTGAGAGGGGAAATTAATACTGATGTCTGGTTTGTTATCATTCACATCTACCACTTTGACCAAGATCTTGCAGTGAGCAGGCATGGAGTTTGGACCCATGTCCTGAGCTTGCACGTCAATGTCATAAGAATTTACTGTCTCATAGTCAACACGCTTGATGAGGGTCAGGTGACCGCTGTCGGTGTTAATTTTGAACGTCTCTATAATTTTGGGAGACACGTGATTGCTAAATGAGTACGCGATTTTAGCATTTGTGCCGTCATCCGCGTCTGTTGCGTTCAGATCAATAAGCAGAGTGCCAACAGGTGAGTTTTCAGGCAGATTTATAACATAGGAGGACTTCTCAAAAACCGGGCTGTTGTCATTAGAGTCAGCGATGCTGATTCTGAGAAGGGTCGATCCTGTTCTTGGGGGAACGCCCCTGTCGGAGGCTGTGTACTGAAGTTCGTAGCTGGAGCGCACCTCCCGGTCCAGCTCCCTAAGTACCACCAGCTCGGCGTACTTAACTCCGTCGCTCCTAGACTGCACGTCTATCTTGAAGTTGTTATTTGGCTCTAGTGCGTAAGTGTATAAGGAATTCTCACCGACATCGGGGTCTGTGGCGCTGTCCAGGGGGATGCGCGCTCCGACGGCCGCGCTTTCTGAGATCTCGATGGGGATTAGGGCTCGGGCGAAATGCGGCGCGTTGTCGTTAATGTCCAGCACTTCCACTTCGACGTGAAACAGCTGGAGGTGCTCGGTGGGGAGAGTCAGGACGTCGAACTGGATGGAACAGTTAAGATTCTTCTCGCAGAGTTTCTCGCGGTCGATTTTGGTCCTGATGCTGATCTCTCCGTCCTGCTCACGGACAGTAAGGAAAGAGGAGCTCCCCCGCTGCATCGCTCTGAAGCGCAAAGACACCGAGCTGGGAAGTTTTGCCAAAACATCCGCGACGTCGTCTCTCAAGCGGGCGATTAAAGTGCCAACCTTCTGCTCCTCGAAGATCTGATATTTCAGCGTCTTCCCGGTAACGTGCTGCGCCGCCAGCACAATAACCGCTGCAACTCTCAGCATTCTTGTTAAAAAGAGTCCCGTCATGTTCTACTTGCGAGTCCTGCTGGCAAAAAGGCTACAAAAAAAAAAAAAAAAAAGAAAAAGATCAGTGCCACCTTTAACTTAAATGCTCTGGTCGCTCAGTCAGCAAATGCATTGCTTTTTCTGCAAAACAAACACGCAGTGGTTAAATAAAAACTGATTTAAATGTTTGCCAGGTCCCATAAACTCATCTGATTCTCCTCACAACCATCCTTTTTTTTTTTTTTTTTTTTTATCAGTCAGAGTTTCTGATGCGTGAATCCAGGCAGTGTACCACTGGAAATTTGCGCGTCTCTCTCCCTGTCCTCCTTGCGTCTGTGCGCCGTGCGCTCTCTTCCGCTCCCTCTCTCCGTTTGAGCTTGCCTCCGCACAGACTTTGCCCAAAAGAAAGAGGAAAAAACGAAAGATCCCGCCTCAAATTCTCTTGCCGCACTTCTGCTCCCCCTTCTTTTTTATGACATCCCCCGGTAAAGACAAACGATTTAAAAAACAAAAAAAACAAAAGCAGGCTGGTGGCTACTTGATACCCAAAGAAGGAGGGATAGGAGGTGCAATAAAGGAGGGGAAAGTGGGTGGAAACCCCGCCTTGGATAGGTTAATTCTCGCAACTTTTACAATGAACGATTATGGATATGGAGATAAATCCAAGAAAGAAAGAAAGAGAGACATCCAAGAATCCTCCTTTTGAGTCATTTTTATCACTGTAAATCATTTACATAGGCATATTTATGATTTTCTCTCTCTCCAAAAATGATGGAGACGCAGTTATTTTAATACCTCATCAGACATACCTTTTAGTTATATGCATTATTGCCCGCCGCATTCAAGTCTTAATACACATTTTAAAACATAATATTTCAGCAGGAACAAGCTGCTGTGCGCCCACTCCTACACAGTGACTTAAGCACTTGCTGTCTCGTCATTAAAGCATCTCACCTTCTCTGTTTTTTTTTTGTTTTTTTTCCCCTTCTTCCTGCTCTTCGAAGAGGCTGACTACCTCCCTTTTCCATGCACAGGAACTTTGTAGTGGACACACTGACTGAAGTACCTTTCACTTGTGCCTAATCTGTGCTTGTCTGTGTGGGTGAGAGTGTATAAACTGGGTAAGCCGTGTGGCGAATCGCGCTGAAAAGGGAGCCGGGCTCTAATGAATGCCTTTTAAGAGTTGGTCACGCCGAGAAACAGCTCCGTCCCCCTCCCGTGTGCAAATCTATCCAGCATCACTTCAAACTCCCTGCAGGATAGGGTATTTTTTGATAACGAGCGCAGCATCCGCAACTCACTAGTTCAAGCATGCCGTTTTCAGTTGACCAAAGGGGGGGAGAGAGTACCCAATACGCATGAATGCGCAAGCACACACGAGACCAGAGCACTGGGAGAGAGAGGATAGAAGGAGATCTAAGGTTTAATAAATGTGCACAACCGAGACCGTGCATTCTGGTCACCATCTGGCGCGGTTTGTTTGGCACCAGGATCCCGCGATTACAGCCGACCCAACAGCACCCCAGCAGAGCATCCCCACCACCTCCCTAAAACTGTGAAGAAATAAGTTGTCATGGGGGATTGTAGAGTGCACCACCAAGTACCAAACAGCTTTTCCACATTCATTCACACATTTGTCACGTGTGCATGTGGTTGTTGTTCTTGGTGGGCTCCAAAGATTGAGAAAATGTCCTTAACCACTCTGTCACTTCATCTACCAAGAGACCACACAGAATTAATTCGAGTTAGTGGCTTGAAAAACTTTTTATTTCACAGTAACGTTTGTGTTGGTGTTTGTATGACATAAATTGTGGATAGTAAATGATGCAGTCCACATTTCTGCTTTTTTTGGAAGAGTGGAAAGAGGAAGGCCATTGTTGAAAAATTTAGCAGTTTGTCATGCAACATGAAAGCTAACATGAAATAATATACTCTGATAAAATAAGGAAGAATAATTGAAAAACTTCAGCCTTCAAGTGTGACAGAAAACCAGCACTGTACATCAACCTAGTTAAACGTACACTTTACAGTCGGTCAATGACCGTAAGCGTACACCAAATCCCATGTAAGCATGGTTTAAAAATCAAAGCATAATCATGGGTCAGTCAAAATCCATATCCACATCTAACTGAGAATTTTTGAAAACTATGTTTCAGGTTTTTTTATCCAGTCAGATTAATTTTACAAACAGTTTTGGAGAAAATGTGCACAACTTTCCAGATGGCAGAAACATACCCCAAAAGACTTGCATCTGTAATCACAGCAAAATGTGGGTTTACAAATGTATCGACTCAGAAGGGCTTAAAGAAAATTTATATTTATATCTTTAAAATTTGTATTTGAAAAATATATAGTGTATAGAAAGTCATGCACAGCTTTTGTTGTTTTTTTTGTTTTTTTTGCAGGACATTGAAATAAAACTGATCGTATTCTATGGTTGCAACATGGAAAATATGTGAGAAAAATAATAGGAGGTTTTCAAATAAACACTTTCCCATTGAGACAGATTGATTTCCAATCGGTTACAACATCTTTTTGCCTAAGTATTTATAAATCATTTTCTAAGTAAGACAGTTAAGAGATAGGATTTGTCAACAAATGAATAATTTAAAAACATCTGCAAATCTCACTGGATGAGAAATATGATAAAATGCCAGGTTAAGGCATAATGATGTTCGTTTAACATCAAGTTTAGTCTGTTAATGCAATGCATCTGCACATTTCCTAAGGCTTCTTTGTGTCTCTTTCAATGGAACAAAAGCTTATTAAATATTCCAAACGTGCATGGACACCAACCTATAGCTTCCCCCTTTTTAACCCGGACTCGTAAATTAGCGGAAAAAAACTCATTTATTCCCACTCGTTGTGTGAATTCACACAACGAGTGGGAATGCAGATTTTTTACTACAGCACGGTTGTTTTTCCTTTAAACAGGTTTGATATGGGCGCCCAACATTTCCAAAGCTCCAAATGCTCACAATGGAGTAATGCAATTACTCCCTGTGTCCCAAGGAAGCTAATCACATTTGGAGAACAAAGTCTGCTCTGGAGTTTGTGGAAGAAGTGAGCAAAAGAAAAGGGACATGGTTTGGAAGGGGCTGCGGGTGCACTGAGGTATTAAAAACGGCAGAATACAACAATTAATGTATAGAGGGGGGTGGGCTATAATCTAAGTAAAAAAAAAAAAAAGCAGATGGAGGCTTAATACGTTTAGGCACGCTAGATAATCAGAGGAGCCAAACAAACAGTGGATTTAGAGCTAAGCAATTCATGCTACACATATTCATCCCCCCAGCAGGTGCAAAGGAGGGGTGTCTGTAGATTTGGAAAGATTTTGTTTAACTTCTGTTTTTAGCCTCCCGTGCATATTATTATTGATTCATTCATGCTTCAGAAGTACAAAGCTGTCTCTGGAAATGCATGCAATCAGCACCTACAAGCAAACTGCCTCTTTCTTGGCTGCAGAACCGTTCATGTGGTGTCTCCTTCTGTGTGTCCAGATCTTATAGCCACAAACTCAAAGAGTGAATAAAACATCTCTCAGCCACAATTACATGTCTACCGTTTCATGTTCCAGCACCTTCAACTCAACCCCTCAATCCCTTAATGTCAGCCAATATGTTTTTTTATGACTATTCCAGGTCTCCCAGTCTTTGCTTTTATTTACCCCAGCAGAAAGGTAGCACTCAATTTTAGTTGAAACCAAGATGTCAAAAGTCGGAGTTGTTTATATTATTTCATTAACTATAACCAATTTTCAACTACATTTAGTTTTCAACATACACCTATTAGTGGACTTCTTTTGTCCCTTCGCTTGTGAACCATAATTTCCTAATGTTGCTTTGTAAGGTCTCTATATTTATTCAATGAAAATCTGCTCAGAAGGGAATATAGGCACCACAAGTTTAAGAAGCGGTTGCATTAAATTGCATCCAGATAGCAGTGGAAACAAAAGTGTGTGTGCGAGCATCAGGGAGCAGTGATTCTTTTGGTGGTTTGGTTGTAAAGGCACGCGAGCATCTGTCGCCTCGTCTGGCCACTCATTGTCACTCATTCAATTAGCTGCTATTTGGTGGATTCCCTTTTTTGCCAAGGGGAGGAGAAGGACCACAGAGGGGACAGGAGCTTGCTTTCGCTGCTGCTTGAAGGGGAAAGTTGATGCCGTCCCCCACCACACACACACACACGCCCACGCAACACACGTGCACACGCACACAAATATAAAGAACTACCCCCATCAGAGCTGTGATTGTTATTCATTCCTGTATTCCCTTGTTTCTTCTCCTCTGCTTTGCATAGGGTTCCACAGCGCTTTATTGCTTTATCACCACTATTATCTGTTTCTGCGCGTGTGTTTATGTGTTTATTTGTATGTGTGTGTAAGCAGACGAGAGGGGTAGTCTAGTCTTTTCAAGCTCACAGTGAGTGTGCTGATCGCAGTACTCTGAGTTCAGCATATTGCTCGCGATGTCAACAGTTGCGCAACAAATTTATTGCCTAAGCAAAGAAAGAATGTGATTGGCCACCTTTAAAGTTAACATTTTGCTGTTCTGCATTGACAGTCTTATCCTCACTCTTACAGTATTTTATTAATGCTTAAAAGACTTTGTCTACCAAAGTGGTTGAGAACTGTATTATTTTTTTCTCTTTTTCTTGAAGGGCAAGTGTACTGTTGCATTTGAGTCTCCCAAGTTAGTAGATTTCTGTTCTATTATGTTCTACTCCATTAGTGATCCTTGTTTGTTTGCTTCATAATCATCCAGTCATTCTTTCCTTGGCCTAATTCTCTGCATGATTCACAGCAGACTCTTTGTAAACACACACACATGCAACTGCGGGGTTTGTGCACACATGCTCTTACCAAAAAGGCACTGACAGCAAATTGCACTGGCCCACCAAGACATGGCACAAAGAAACACAAAGGCTTCACAAGCAATCACCACCAAAGCACCGAGGACAGACCATCTAGATTCTCTGACATTTTGAAGGAAAAATGGGCAATGGAAACAAATACAGTTAAAAGCAGATTTAATGATAACCCCACATAATTTAAGTTGAAATTAATCTTTTAATTTGACGAACGTATTCCTTCTGACAAAGTAATTAAAGGTTAAATCATAATTTAATTTAATTTAATGGTAATAGCAACTTTTTCCATTGGAAAAGGGTATGAATATATGACATGTAATTTGTACAGTAAAATTAAAATTCAAATGGACACGTTTCTTTTTTGTCCCCAAAATGGAACCAATTATATTCAGTCTCATTCCAGAAACAGATTTTTTGTTTCAATAAAAAATAATTTTAAATATAAATCTGCCTTTTATATAAATGCTTTTGATTTTGCTTGTAGACAAGCACTTCATGCTCCCAATTGTGGAGAGGAAGAAAAATGATAACTTAAACGAAACGGTATGATGTATTTTCCAGGTACATGGTGCCATTTTGCAGCAAAAATCATGTAACTTTGTTACCTTCAGTTGTTACAAAAATACTGTAACTATCAGACAAGATTTAAAGAAATGTGATGCCTTGAAAGTGGTCTTTGTCTCTTTAAGAAGCTTCTGCTCATTCTGACATCCTGCCTATAGCACACCATGTCAACAATGCTTTTCCATTATGCAATTTACAGCCATTCTAGGAGTGTGCACTGACAATAAATTTATTTGATAAGCTGAGCAGACATGCAGTTCTACCAGGTGTTTGCTAATTGCTGCTGGTGCTAGTCTGAAGGAACTGACTGAGTCAGGGCTGGGGGAGGGGTGTTCTGATAGGCAGAAGGGAAGCTCAACTTGACAGTACAGCTTAAAGAAAAGGTTTTGTGGAAATAGGGAATCTCCAGTGAGTGCCATTCTAGTAACCATTCTGGTTACCAGAGGAGAATCATTGATTTCCAAAGGAAATTATTGAGTTCTCAAGCATGAATTAAAGAATAACAGCAACACTCTAAATATGTCTTTGAGTCATCACACTGTAACATGGTGCCCCTCTTTAAGAGTTGTGCAAATAAAAACTCAAAATGTGCTGTGTGCATTGGTATTCAGCTCGTTTTAATCTAATACTCCAAAATAAAATAATGTCAGACCAATTGTCTTAAGAGGTCATCTAGTTGGCAAATAAAAAAAAATGTACAATTAAATGTCAGTGTGCATACAGTGGAGGGCGATTCTGTTATCAGTTAAACATTCAGCCAATGAAATTAGGTTCCAAAACCAAGTCAATCAATATTTAATACCAGCTTATACATATTGGCAGTCGGATACCTATAAATATTTCCTTCACTTTTTAACGATTTTTGGAGTGGAGGCAGCCTATATCAATTATGCAGCAGTTCAGTGAGACAATATAAGCAGCAAATGTATATTAATTAGGAGGCCACTTGAGAGCCCTGAGCTCCGCTTCTTTTCTCTAATGCCTTGCAGGTCACCTTGAATTAATGAAGAAAACAGAGTTAGGGCTTATTAGTCTAAGAGAGGAAATGCTATCAGATGTAAGACACATCGATGGGTCCCTGATTGTGTGTATGTGTCCACACACGCGCTGTTTACCCATTCGTGTTGACGTCAGTGAGAACGTGTTTGTGTGTGTGCGCGCATGATTGACGGGTTGTTGATTTGTTGGGGACTGCCTCTTGCACGATACGATGTCTGTATGTCGTTGATGACTGACAGCTAATTTGGGGTCCAGAGATTAGTGTTTTAGAAAGGGAAGACTCTCGGAAACATGTCACATCCAAACAGAATTGGTCTTCACTTGGTCCGATTTCTTTGATAGAGCATGTGTGTCGGGCTGGTAATGAGGACAGGCCAGGCTTTATTCTCATGAAGCAGCCATCATCTCTTGATATATCTGTTTTAAAACATGCAGTGACAGCTGCTTTTTTGAAGATGTCAGTGGACATGAATGAACAGTATCAAAACATTTGCATCAGTGCCACTTACAGCCACAAGAAAATAACATGACAGCTCTATTGACAAAAGTTGTGCCTTCAGCTGCAGTGCATGGCTTATAATGAGGTCAAGGTCTCGAGTTTTGCCAAACAAATCCAAGGGATTTGTACGTTTTCTCATCATTTTTAAATTGGGAAGTAGAGGAAGTAGCGCAACGTCAAGCCAAAAATCCTTCGAGTTCAAATACAAACACAAATATAAGCAACCAGAAGTAACCGCATGCAGTGTAACTAGCTCCGGAAACTTGCTGGCACACATTAGACTGGTAGGTTCATGTTGAAAACCAGGTATTGAGGAAAGGGGTGCAAAGGTCTGAGTGACACAAAGCCCCTTCTGTTTCTGCAGTCTGCAGTGCTTGCAACCTGGACTGATTAAAAGTAACATAAGTTGGAGTTCAACAGAGCTACACTTTTGCTGCTCTGTTCTAAGCCCAGACATCCATAAAATCTGTGGATGTGTGAGAGCGCTTCTAGGTCTGTGTGTGATTGTATGGGTGTATCCAGGAAGTGATTTTCTGCCTGAGGTTAGGCCCTTACCAGACAGCTACATGTTTAAGTATCCCCTGCTGACCCACTTCCTGGGGTTGCACAAGGGTTACACTTATTGAGGTCTGACAGCTGTGACATAAGTGGGATAGATGGTGGGTATGATAACATAGGGATGAAATATGTTGAAAGACCAATTGAAAGGGTGACTGTGTATATGGTGAAGAAACCTTCTGACCTGACCTTTTACCTACATTTGACTGCTTTCAAAATATCCTAAACAAACCTTTTTAAATTAGTCATAACAATCCCGAAGACAGTGTCCTGAATGTAAAAAAAATCCATGTTTTTATGACTCTGATGTGTTATGGTCAAAGTAATTGTCTCAATGTTTGTCAGTGCATGTAAAAGTTTTCTCCTATGAATAATGTACTGTGGTAATTTGGAAATTAAAAAGAAGCTTCTTAAATAATCCACAATTGTTGAACTTGTTAAATGTTTAAATTATTATTTTTTTTTACTCACTGGAATGCCTCTCTTTGCATCATGTAGTTTTCTCTACAAATGTAGTTTGCTTACATTCTTGGTCTCTTGTCTCAAGAATGTGGTAGATTGAAAAAGGTAGAGGCCATTCATTTAATTACCTGTCCGGCATGAGATGGCAAAGAGATTTGTACATATACTTGAGTTTGAGCGAACAGGCTGCTGTGACAACATCTAGCTCTTATCAGATTGTCAGATTGAGGTGCGATATATATTTATTTTGACAAATTTCTGAAACATTTCTTCCTGAAGTCCTCTGACATATTTATCATCACAGACTTTACGTATTTCTGTGTTCAAATGCAGAGGAATCACCTAGCACATCCAACAAAATTTACGAAAGCCATTAGCCTTCCAGTCTGGGTGAAATTTTCAGTTTTTGCACCAAGATATAATCATAAGCCAGGCTCAGAAATTGGACTATTGCAGCTGCGTGCAGGTTGCTTCCATTAGCGAACGAAAAAACCTGTTTACAGATCAGAAAGTAGGTACTCTGTTTCAGAATTTTTAATTCTTTGTATTTTCAACTCCTGAAATGTCACCCTTTATAAAATCCTATTTTCTTTAGATGTAGCAGTCCATAGATTTATCTTTGTCCTTATTGTTTTTTGCTCATCAAATTATTTGAAAATAGACATTACTTTGAGATATTTATTTCTCAAAGTAATGAGAAATAGATATTTCTCATTACTTTGAGAAATAGCTCAAAATAATGCTCCCAGTGTTTCTTAGTTTCTTTGGTATTGTTGTCGGTTGAAATTTGATCATTTTAAAAATAATGAATCTTTATTTTTATATATGTATATGTATAATATAAGGGTCTATAAGCATATAAATATTGAAGATTTGTGTTCAAAGCATGGGGATTGTTAAAAGGTAAAGGGGGAAACAGAAAGTGTGGAGTTAGAAATGGGGGGGAAACAAAGAAGGAATAGGAAGAGTAAGAGTGCAAAACTGAATGAAAATGTAGGAGGAGGGAGAAGCATGGCAGTTTACTAAGAGATAAAGAGATGAAAACGTCTGTGTACCCTCTGGCCCTTCAGATGTTCATGATTAAAACCTCATTCCTCCATCATTTGCACTCACCACTTCTCACCTGAACTTAATGAAAACAACGCTGGATTGATTTGTGACAACCTTGAGAGAGCTGGGGTACTTCAATATGTGTGTGAGAGTGCAGACTCCTAGGTGTGACTGCCATTTGTGTGTGTGTGCAAGTGTCCCTTATTAGTCATACTCTAGCCTAGTCACACCTGAACTCCCACTGATTTGGTCAGGGGAGCAGAAAAAGAAAGACCTTGGGAAAGGTTATACAAACTAGGAAGATGAAGTGGATTCAGACAATCATTTTTTTTTTTTTTTTTCTGGAAGGCAGTTTTGCTGTAAAGATGAACAAATTGTCCACAGATTTCATAAGCTGTTGGGCTTCGCTGTGGAAATGCTTAACATGGTGTCTTGAGTTTATGTAGGGGATTTTGGGACAGAAGCCAAACAGTGAACAGCAATTGTTCTGGTTTAGCTGATGGTACTCTGGCATTTTTCTCTCAAACTTCAGGTAATCAGCATATCGGTTTCTTATGTCTTGGTATTAATGAACGGTATTAATGTTCAACAACAGAAACAATGAGATACTGTGTATTTGGATCCACAGACGGATAGAATCTGCAGGAATCTGAATCTGCAGGCTCAGCAGCCACGCGATTTACAGAGGTGCAGAAATGGCAGGGAAGGGAAACGAAAACAGAATTCGGACAAAATGACAAAGTGGATGGATGGTGGCTGGATAAAACGGAAAGATGACTGGAATGATGACATTTCATAAAGTGATGCCAATTTTATTATGCAAATCCTCACTCTCTTGACAATGAAGGTGACTGATGTTGCATTTAATTTGGTTTCATTTCTCCTCACCTGACCTGCACATGCATAATATTGCATTCTTATTACTGCCAGTCACTTGAAATTCCAGAGAGATTATTCTTCCAACATGCCAATTACCAAATTTTCCTTCAGATCCCTGTTTACTGTTCTGAATAAAATGTTAATGGTGGTATGAAGGAGGAAAATTTTGTGAGGCTAAAATAGAAAAAAAAAAAATAATAATACAATTTCAACTGTGAAATGGCTAGGGGTTGTGGAGATTATAAGAATTCTGAAATGATCTTTGTTGAATGTTATACTTACTTATAATCATAGGTTTACTTTGTAGTGACACGTAAACGACGAGTGTGGTATCTGCTCCGTTTCAGCATACCAACCCACTCTTGCCGTGGTTGTCTCTGAGTTCGATCCACGTTGAATTACTATATATGGCAGGGGGATGCAACTGCGGAACGTTGTTTAGCAAAGTAGACTAATGTGAAATCACATAGGTGGATGGAGCAGAAAACAGCAGAACATTTTTTTTTTAAATATAACAGTTTGTACACACAAAAAGACCTCTGACTGCACCGGAAATGCCATTGGGCAACATTGTATGCATTTTGATGTGTAAGTGTCTCTTCAAGATATATCTTGTGTCTTTATTAAAGATTAGTTGATTTTAACTCACTGACTCTTCTGGTATCTCCTGCATCTGATCTGAGAAGTAAATATCAATGTATTTGTGAAATGAAAAAAAGCCAAATAATGTTAATCACAGAACTTGACACAGAAAAACATTTCTCAAGTGCACAAACATAGATAACCAAAATGTTCAACGTAGATGCTTATCATTAAACAAGTCTCACCAAGTCTGCATCACTCCTTGACTGGTGTTATTGCCTCCTCTGCTAACAAGCAAATACTTCACTTTACAGCCTTCTTCCAGTGCTATGTAAACAGCAAACGGAAAGGATGTTCTCTAATGGTTTTACTTTAAAAACTAGAACACAAAAAACCACACACTGCCTAAATGCAAACTGTCGCTCCCAGGGGCCTCATCAATGGTGGAAAACTAGAGCAGGCACTAAATAAACAAATGCGGATACAACATCAGGTTAGCCACAATTATGCTTACATTATAAGTACCGAAACACACAGAAGCATATTTTGCTGATTAACATGCCCTCCAGATTTTTTTTCACTTTTTTAAAACACCAACCAAACAAGCATGCATCATAATTACCCAAATTAATTCCCACAAGTACCACATCATCATCAACACCAGCTTTTGTTCACGCTTGATTACTTTTATATGTAATGATAGCTACCCGGTGTTTAACATCTTTGTCTCTCACATACACACTCTGATTCAGCAGGCATACCAGGAAACCTCTACGAGATGAAGGCTTTCATCTGTAATAAGAACAAGGCAGGACGCTGAGTTCCAGTGTTGCAATCAATAAAGATTATCATGAGTTCTTAGCTTTCTAGTAGCGTATGAGCTCTGTTTTGATTTTGATTATTTATTCAACACAAATCCACCATAATGACTTATATGACCCACAGAGAAACAGAAAAAGACATCCGTGACAATGTTGTTTTCTCAAAGCAGTTTGAGAAAACAAAAATATTCAAACTTCTTTGAAATCCACAGATTTCATAAGCTGTTGGGCTTATGTAGGCTGTTGTAGGAAAAAGCCTACAAAAGCCTAAATCTACATTTCCCAACAGATTTCCCAATCTGTTGGGAAAAAGGCCAACAGATTTTATTTGTTGCATTTTGGTATGCTTTGTAAATTGAAACAGTTAGAGCTTACAAATACTTATGCATTGGGATGAATGTAGGGAAGGTTGAAGCTTGTATATCTGACTAGATTTGGTTAAACTGGCTGGTTTTCTAACCCAACAAACCTTGAAGCATGATTGACACATTTTTGATCCCATTCCAAAGCTTAATATTAGACCGATTCATCCACTCTAAAACCACTTTTGACATATGCTTGTGATCATTGTCCTCTTGAAAAACACACTGGCTGTGAAATATAATCCTGTCACAATGTTACCATAACCATGCTTGAGATTGGGTGCAGCATTTTAAGGTTTGAAAACCTCACTTTGATTTCTCCAAACAGACTTCTTGTCACTGTTGCTTCCATCCGAGGATAAAAGTTTTAAGGTCAGATTGTTGAAATTTGAAAACAGTTTTAAGTTCTAATGCAATCGTCTTGAACACACATCAAAACTTGTTTTGGAATGTGTAGAATAGGTCAACACTATGTTTCTTTAGTAGTCTTCCCAAAACCAAATCAAATCTATGAATTTTTTGTAGCATTATTGCCTTGCAACAGAAGGGTCCTGAGTTTGAATCCAGGCCTGGAGTCTTTCTGACAAATGAAGACTCCAGGCCTCCTAAAGGCAAATATGAAGCTCAGTTCATAACACACCCATAACCTAGAACTCATACACTTTACGACCGCTCGTCGTTAGTCCATTTTAGCCCCCCTTCTCCAGCACATTTTTAAGAGTTGCAACATCTTTTAAAATCAATGACTATCAGGAGTCTCAGTTCAAGTCAAATGGGTCCAAACTTTTTAACTTATACAATTTTCTGCTTTTATGTTTTACATTGCAAAGTGCTGTAGTGTGTGAAATGAACTGCCTCTTCAACATCTCTTACAAAATAATTTATTCTCTGGGGAATGAGGAGAATGCATTATGCAGCAAAGAATTCAATTAGAAACTCAAAACAATAATGAAAAAGCAGTTTCTTGATTTCTGTAAAACCAAATGTAGAACTGAATCTCAGAGCTTAGACATCTTTTTAAACTCCCAGCTAGCAACATCTCCAGAGTCACACACCTGCTCAAAAAGCTTACATTTAATCTTCCTCTCTGACAATCTCTTTTACTGTCATACCTACAGCTTGCTCAGTGGAAAAATCAAGTGTCTCAGAACCTTTATTGCTATTTATAATTTTCCTTTAATGTTTAATGGTTATTTTGCAGCAATTTATCCAGTTCAATAGTTTTTGTTTTCTCTTCAGAGATAATAAACATAATGCACAATGTTTATATACCAATAAACTTACACAATGCACACATAAAGTTACTTAAAAGCTGATTTGAGTAACCTAAACACCAATGTTGGCATGTAGTTTTTCATCTGCTTTATTGACCTAACAAGAACCAAGAAGGTCAACACAAAGAAATGAACCAGGTTGGAACACCCTGTGTGACTGTATTTATGGCACAAATAATCAAAGTACAAAAAACAGTGAGAAACAAAAACACAAACTAACACTACAATCTCTGATTCAACTTATTTCTTGGCTCTAATGGTATAACAGTAATCTGACCTGTCTGAAGCCAATGAAATAGAACTCATCAGCCCAAACAATGGCGTTAATCACGTTTAATTTGTGAATCAACCCTTTAAAATATAAGGCTAGGCTGGTTTGAATTGTTTAATTTTTTTTCCCTTTATCAAATGAAATTATAATTTGAGAATATCATCTTGCATTTACTCAGCTTATCTTTGTCCAGTATCAACATGTAATTATATGAAATATTGTAGTGTGACAAAAAACAAAACCAGATCCAATCCATATAAAGAAAAATTATTTTTTACAGCACTACACTTTTATCTTCTTTCTTGAAGGGCTGTTTTATTTCCCAGTGGAATATCTTAATCGCTATCTGAATTTAGTGCCAAGAGATAGTGGGAATACAGTCCTAACTAAAAATGTAAATGTAGGGAATGACATTCAGTCTCATGCTCATAGAGTTGCTGTTGATTTTCTCAAGGCAGAAATCTAAGGAGGCCAAACTATCATTGAGGTGTACACTTAGTCTTATTTTCACATGATTTACAAATGGTCTACCAAGTCTTGGAAACACATGTAATCTAGTTTAGTATCATTAGACTTTGGCATTGATGGATTATTATGTCATACCTACTGTGTTTCTTCAAAGATAGAAAGTTTAAGGTAAACACATTAGCGGGACACCATGTAGGAGGAGTTGTGCACATTTAATGAGGTATATCTGTTAAGCAAAGATTTCACAAAGTGATTCATTATCAAGTGTAGAAGATTCAAATACTTGTACAGCTAAATGAGAAAAACTATTTGTTTTCCTATTCCCCTAGTGCCCAGTACTGACAGTCCACATACAGACAGAATAGGCACAAAACCTGTAGCATACCGCAGCGAAGTGTGCCTTAGTTACCATTTGTCTTGTTGATATTGCATCTGTGAGCTCTGCTGTCTTCCCACAATTTCCCCCAGCCTCCATCTCCAGCACAATCTCTTCCTCTTGTTCTGTCACTTCTACCACTACTTCTCCTTCCTTTTGTCTCATTTTCATCCTATGATATATATATATTTTTCTTTTTGGTCTCTTCCTCTCTTCCTTCAAATTCTACTGGTCTGCTCCACTAGCAGGTAGAAGTGAATGTGTGTTTCACCAGGCTGCGATGTGTCTGCCACTTTCCAATTAGCTTGTATACCTGCTTCTGGCTGTATTGAAGATAAGATAGAGCTGATACCACCGGACTACTGTTATCTCTGTTTTTCCCCCTGTCACACACGGACAGTCATATACCTTCACACATCCACACAAACAGACACAAGCACATCCCAGGAAAATGCCAGAGTTGCTTCCAGGGCTACAGATGCATGGGAGAGACAGATACGGTGGGCTAACAAGGGGTAGACAAGTGTTATAATAAATGCATCAGGGACTGTCAGACATTATCAACTTGATGTGCAGCCCACATGCCTGAAAGAAATCTGTATTTTCTATACGTCCCGTTGCTTTTAAAATTTCACTTGTTGCCCCGTCTATTTATTTTGTTATTTAATTGCCTTGGTTTTACTGTCTCTGAAAAGTCTGATTGTGCACATGCATGTCCGTCTGGAATATGGGATAATATGATACATCTAGTAAGCAGTTAATTACTTGGTTCCATACTTTTGCTGTCGTTTTTTTTATACTTTTACCACTTCTGCAGAAACCTGCAAATGATCCAATTAGCTGATAATACAAACATTTGACTTCTAGTCAAAATGATTGACTTTTATAGTGAAGTTTGTTGTCCAATCCTGATATATTTTGCTTTTTCCTAGCTCCAAAGGCTCTGTATTCACCCATCCACCCGTCCATCCGTCCATCCATCCATCCCCCTCCTCTTTCCTTTTTGTTGCGGCTTTGCGAGCTGCCGTCAGACTGCCTGTCTGCTTGCTTTGTTTGTTTTGTTTGTTTTTCATTGTTCTTACTTTTCATTCCAGTTCTGATCAATAAAGACCTTTATTTCTTTTTTTGAAGTCTCAGGTCAGACAGTGCACACAAAAGCCACACCCACCCTCATGTAGCTATCACATACACACACCTTAACTCCCATCACATATTAGCTAAGGCAATTCCTGCGGTTCTTGCTGTAGACCGCTGTGTTCGAACAGAGTACGCTTGATACAGGCCAGGGGAAAGCTTACAATGACCAAGTGCATTTTGTGCCAGCTGGGTGGAGTGAAGCTGTAGGGGAAACACATACCAATGAAAAAAGTCCCGGTACTCAGAGGGGTGAAATTTATAAGAGGTGGAACAGCATTCCAGCCTACTTTAGGCACAGAGAAAAACATTTTAACATCAGAACTCAAACTTTCATTTAAAAAGTTTTACAACATACTCCTTTTTGGTGTAATAAACTATTTGAGTTCTGCCTTTTTGCAAAAGACAAAAATTTGTCTTGTGCAACACTGACCTCTTGCATTTGGGATGCTTGCAGAATACTTTTCCCCTACATGCAACACTTCCTCCAGTCAGCAATAAGCATGAAAAACTGAGGCAATTTTGGAGTTCAGCATTCTTGCTTGTTGACCTTCTGATTAGCTGATAATACAAACTAACTCCCGAAGTTGCTTGAGCACTGTAGCTTGCTTTGATAAGAATTCTGCAAACAATGGAGGGAAAACATCCTAGCTTGAGAAACCACATGGCGAATCCAAATCTCAATTATCCCAAACCTCTCTTTTTGAATTAAGCTCTGATAATCCCAGAGTTCTTAGAGGGACAAAAACACAGCAATATTTGTAGCAGTCTATGTTCTGACAATGTGTCCAACACAGGCACAGATGGCTCTGAAAAAGAGACTGAAAAATGGTTATTATGGTATAAACACCAAACAGCTTTGTTCCAAGACAGAACAAGGAGCAAAGAGAAGAGCATAAATATTGTTGTCAGGACATAAAATGAGGTGCAGTAGTAGTATGAGTAGATATCTCAACTCTGAGAACTGATTATTTAAACAACCTAAAACCTTGATGGGATAATTCTGCTGTCTATTTAGCTTGCTAAGATCACAATTTCTGGTTTGCAATACCTCTACTCCATTTGTAAAAAATAAAAATGTGATACTTATTTGATCTGATAAATATTTCTAAAACCTCCTCTAAGTTCTTGTAAGCTTAAAATTGAGTCTCATTCTTGGAGTTGAATGCACACTTTTACCAATGGTGCTTCATTTAAAGATGACTTTTAATGCCTTTATTTTTTATGCATATTTTTACCATTTGTCAAGAGTAATTTAAAATGAAAGAAGAACTCATATTAATAGTCTTGATACATCTAAGAAGGTAGACTTAATTAGGACCCTGATCAAGTCTTTGTTTTTTTGTGTGTGTTTTGGTTCAACTTTTGCATTTTTGCGTCAACAAGTACCCTCATCCTTTTTTTTTTTTCTTTCACTTGATGTGCAAGTATTCAGGTGGGGTCACGTTTTTCAGAGTATGTTTAGATGTTTGCTGGTGGCAGAATGGTGGGCTGTGCAGTGACCCCCTTGACCTACCCACACTGTTGAATAATAAAAGGCTATTCAGACACTGGCAGGGTGACAGCATGAAAGGATCTACCACAGGGACACAGGCAGGAAAGCAGGGAGGGCAGGAGGTTGAAGGGAGTTGTAGCAGACATGGCTGGCTTTGTGGGAGGTAAAGGACTCTTTATTATTTCTCTCAGGGTTCTTTGTAACTCTCCAGCTGCACTCTCCTCGAATTTCCTTATCTCATCTAGTGTTTCGTTCTAGAAGTCCAGTTTCCACATTTCTTCTTCCTCCTTTGGAGCACGTCTCTTTGTCAGCAAAAGCTTAATTTTCCCTCTCTTTGTCAGCAAAAGCTTAATTTTCCCTCTAGTCCTTATGTAGTCCATCCAACCTTCCTCCCCCACTCTTGTTTTTTTCCCCCTGTTATTCCTTCAAACTTCAACCACACATCTTTTGCTTCTATGTAATCCACTTACTCCTAACAACCTCTCATGTCTGCTTTCTTTATTCCTTGCCATTTTCTCCTGCGCCATTCGTTTTTGCTACCTTCAATTATATGTGCGCCTCTCCCCTCTTCCTCCCTCTCAGCTCCTCCCTTTCTGTCTCATTAGAGATGCTGTCTACTAAGGAGGTGATTAGCCTGCCTCGGCTCTAATTAAAACACAGAAAGGGATCTAAATGAGACCTGTGATTTGTGGGTTTGTGAGTCCATGTGAGCAGATACTTGTGTGGACTTCCATTTTACATTGTGCGTGTGCATCTGTAGAGTTAGGCTACACAGGCACTTTGATTTTATATTGGTAGCCAACTAGTCATAGTTGTATACTTAAATGTTTAAAAGGAAATTTATTGGTGGGGGTTGGTTGTTGAAAATGCAAAAGAAACCACAGAAATGCAGTGAACAAAAAAACCATTTTGGTTTAAGGAAGGCGGTTAATATTAGTTTTATTCCCTTTGTACATTGGTTTTTTTTTTTTTATTCTTCTCTAGGGAGATAATATTTTTCCCAATTAATTAATCACATTATTTAGCATAAATCCACTGCATTTTCTGGGTCATATATTGTACCTTTGGGAAAAGTGAAAGAAAATGAAGAAAAAAATTTGCACAACAGGTATCTTCTGTGATAAAGCTGATCTATAATGTTCTCAATTTTTTCATAGAAATAGTGATTCATTTTCTTGCCTTGGCCTCCCTGCAGCACATGCTAAGAGTAGAAAAAAAATAAAAATCTCTGCTTTTCCAAATTTTGTTCTATAATTTTTTTCCCAGATCAATTGCTTGGAGCAAAAAATAAAATTATTTGCAATGAAAGTGGATTATATAAACTCTTTATATATAAACTTTTAACTTTTTGTACACTGGATTGTTTTGTAGCCATAAATTATTAGCATAAAACTGCTGAAATAATTAATTTATTTAACAAGTGGCACGAATACTAAAGCTATTAATCAGGGTGTGACAGCTCATTTGATTCTTAGTGCAAAACCTGTCCTTGTAGATTGTAGAGCAATATTATTTTGCTTTTGCTTTTTCACATTTTGCAATATTGCAACTACAAAGCTCGACCCATTTAATTTCATTATGATGTGATAAACCCACATTGCCTGTTTTTCAACACAAAATGCATTGACAATCTGAAGAGCGACATGAATTTGTATTCACTTCCCTTTTCTCTCATACCCCAAAACAAGATCCAGTTTAATCAGTTGCCTTCAGAGGTTCTCTAATTAGTATCTAGAGGAAGCATGCAGTAAAACCAGCCCCTTGCTCTATGCCATTTGTCACTTTGAGAGTGTATGGGCTCTCGGCTGTTGAGAAACAATTGGTTCCTGGAGGCATGGACAGTGTTGAGGTTCTAAATTTTACCCATTCGCTAACGTTTGCCCATGAAGTATCTAATGCGCCAGTTGTTATCTAATGTTGCCTGTGCTGTAAACAACCGTCCTCCACTGCGACGAGAGAAGTTCTGATCTGATCCGCATGATCTGTTAATCAAATATTTGGAAGCGTGACCATCATCTGCTGAATGTCTTCATTCCCTTCCTCCGCTGCCATTGATAAAACTACGGACAGAAAACAATTCCAAAACAACACAGACAATCTACATGGTCGTTCACAACTTCTCCTTCTGTTTGCTGATTGGACTGGTAGAAAATTTACCAGAGACAATCCAGGTCAGGGGGAACAAGCCCAAACTGTGCTGTAAGCAAGAATATTTTCCGAGTGGAGTTGCGCAGGAAGACAATGGCCAGGCTAGTTAACTTGGGGTAATGATGCCAGATAGTATTATGGATGTATAATTTTCTACAGAGGCAGTGTATACATTCATTGAGAATGAGTCTAAATTAGCTACTTTTGAAATCAAGTAATCATTAAAAAAACACTGTTAATTTTTAAAGGATTGATGAGTACAGATTATATTTTTTAAGGTACATGTTAACACTGTCCAAAAGTATGTATTACAATATATTAGGAAAGGTATGAACTCTTTTCCAAGACACTAACTATTCCAGAAAACATCAGGTTCTTACTTCTTTTGGTTAATGTGTTACAGTAAGAATAACATTTGCATTAATGTTGCCCATGTTTGGTTTCGAATGACAGACATAAGTAAAAAGATATCAACATGATAGGTTATATAGACCTTTAATTATATTTATTTTCTCGTGGTTTTTCCCAAAGGTAATAAAGAGAAATGCTTGCAAATTACATTTTGAAATAACATTTTGTACACCCCCACATCTTACGAAACAAACTGAGTAAGCTCATTTTCACTTTATCACGAAGACAAAAACACCCTTTATTGCCTATTGAGAAATGTATGTGTATTTCCAAAGACCATAGTTGCTACAGCTTTCTGGACACTCTTCTCTATCTTTCTGCAGTAGATTTTTTTTTCCAGGTTTTTTACATTTCAAAACTCACCCCTTCTTCTTATTTTAACTGCTGCATTTGTCTAGGCTTGTTTCCGGTGGATCTGTGTCTTGTGGTAAGAATATCAAAGGCGATGTTGCACTGTGTCAGCGTTTAGACCTTTTCTCACCTTCGAGCACAAACGCCAACGGCCAGAGAGACACAGACAGCTCACACCCTGACATCTGATCATATCAGGCCTGACTGAAATAGGGCATGAGGCTCACCCTGCTGTGAACACGCACTTTTAAGAGAAGACACACACGTACACATTTTGATGTGTCTTTGCAAGCAGGTTCTCTTGCTTATAATAAACAGATACCTTTAAAGGTCTTTCGGCTACACGTCCTTTCACAGTAAATCACGTTACATTCAGTTATTCAACAACAAAACAGAAAAACTCAAACTTAGTAAGGAACAAGTTTGCGTGTGTATGAGGATTAGTTTTATAATGATATTTAAAATCAATATAAGCTTTTCAGAAAAACCAAACACTCCGACATGATGTTTTCTAACATAAAGCAATGTTTATTGCAAGATATCTCAAACATAACAGAAGCGAGTGAAGTTTTTCAAAAGATTGGGCATTTATATTTTAAAAAGAAACCCCTCAGGTTTTATAAAACCACTCAGCTTAAGAAAATGTTCCACAAGAAGATTTTCTTCAGGCTTGTGAAGAGTTGGTGTGATGTCCATGTCTTTACAACAAGTCCATCAGTCAATCAACAGTTATTACGATTATTTACAATAAAATAGTCCTTGTCATATACAGATACTGTTTCACCAAAGTGCAAAAATTGTGATAAATTTAATGATGGTACATAGATGATAAAAAAACAAAAAACAAAACAAAGCTCTATAGCTGAAGAGGACACATTCATGATGCAACAGTGATGATGATGATGATGATGATGATGATGATGATGATGATGATGATGATGATGATGATAATATGGCTGTCAACACACACACACACACGCACACACACACCCCCCCACACACACACACAAAACAAATCTACACCGATGATGAAGACAGATCTGCATTGCTCAACAGTCCATCAAGAGTGCCCCCATTGTGCTCGAGCAAGAGCCACCTTTCATTACTCTTCATTGAGCCAATGATTTTGACCGTAGAAGAAAAGGTGGAAAGTCCCCTCATTTTCCTTTCCCCATCTCAAAAAAAAACAACAAAAAAAACTGAAATCAATTCCATCTATTGGACTGTGCTCCCTGACTTGCTGCTCGGCCTGCTATTGATGCAGCTCGCATACAAACCTGACACCTCTTTAGCTCGCCTTTGTTAGCCCTTTATTGCCCATGCCATATGGCTAGTGAGAAGGCTGCAGTGTGTGCGTATGTGTGACTGTGTGGACCTGGGGGTCACAGGAGGGTTATAGGGGGGCTGACCTGCTCACAAAGACTCCCTGCCCCATCAGTGAAGTCTATGAATACATGGGGACAAGCAACACTGAATGGCAGAGCAGAAGCCATGGAGAAGTCGATGCTAGTGGGAGAAAGGGACAGAGGGGGTGTTGAGATAGGGCATTAGCAAGATGGATGTTTGGGGGGGGGGGAGGATTAGGAAAACCAGAGAAAATGAAGCAGACAGGGGGTACATGGAGAGAAGTAGGGTCAGAGCTGTGATTAAATTGAGAGCTGGGAAGAGAGCACATAAAATATAAGCAAAAACGTGTCTTGCAAGTGTGTGGGGCACTATTGGAGTGTGTGATTGTGGCTTTGAATTACCTGCTGAGTTCTGTGTGGTTGTGAGGGATAAGAGGTGATCCCTGTGCCACAGGAATCTACAATAGGCCAGCAGGTCTCTCCCTGTGTGAGGACAAGGCTCTCAGCGTCCTATGCAAGTGCCTGTGTGTAGGAGTGTGTGTATCCCAGCAGGCTGTTCTCTATAGGAAAACTTGTCTGTGGTCCTGAGAGATTCTCATTAACTCCATCTGACAGCCAAAGCAGGGAGCACACAGTGAGGTAGCAGGTCAGGAAGTGTTACGAACTATCCTCATATTGCTTTTGAAGTTTCCGTGTGAAATGTGTGTTTCTGTCCTGTTTTGTGTACCTGAGTGATTTCAAAACACTATAGTATTAGTGAAAGCAATAAAACACATATTTCTAATCCAGTAGTTTCTCACTTTGATGCAGATAAACAAGTATCTATAGTATTTTCTTTTAAAATGCCTGTGGATACAATACCTTGCAAAAGCATGAATGCCCCAAGAAGTTATTTGCATTATGTCATATTACATTCACAAAATTATATTTTATAGCCATTTACATAAAACACCACACAATTACATGATTGGTTCAGAGTGACTCCCTAAGTAAATACTTTGTAGAACCACCTATAGTTGCAATCTTTCCATATCTTTTATAAACTTTCCACTTAGTGAGACAATTTTGAGCCTTTTTTTTTTTTTTAAATAGCTCTCGTTCTGTCCGACTGAATATTGAATGTCAGTAAACATGGTGTAACGGTCCAACCAGCAAGGAACAAGAACAAAGGCATATATAAAAAAGTAGCTTCTATTTATTTTCCACAAAATCTTAACAAAAAAACTATTAACAACAAATCT
>CAEGAD010012800.1:0-22925 GCA_903067055.1 Poeciliopsis paucimaculata
ATATATATATATATGTATATATATATATATGTGGATATGTAATATATTTTATATTTCCCTTTTTGTTGTTGTTGTCTTTTGCTATACCCATACCACATAATTCCATATAAGGATCCAACGGGATAGAGCCATCATGCTCCATAGAATCAATAAGAAAGAATAATCATTTCATCACAGAGTGGTGCTGTTATACATAGTCTACAAGACAAACGCATCACGTTGCCTGCAGTTCACCAGTGATATTAACACGACATGCCAGTGGGGCTGTATGCGTGACCTCAACGCTCGTCTCAATATCCTTTATCTTCCTCGTGGAGCTCCGCCGCTCCTCTGGAGTTGGGAGATGGAATCAGAGGCTTCCCCCAATATCCTTATAAGGCTTCTGGGCGCCGTCCTGCGGCGCCGCTCCGCTCTTTATCGTTCCAGAATATCAGGCAAAGGCAGGAGGGAGGTCGTCGGTGAATGGATCCCAACTGGGAGATGGATCTTCTCATTGAGGATGCGCGTGTTTTTTCCTTCTTTCTTTTTTTTTTTTGTTTTTCTTGTCTTCTGTTTACTGAGACTTTCTGGCGCATCCAATAAAGGCTGCAGGCTGACGGCGAGCGGCCAGGCGGCTGCGTGAAATCTGCACATCGATTGCAGAGCCCGCACGCGCACGCGGGGAGGGCGCATCCGTCGCTCTCCGCTAGTAAAAGGGGGGCGTGTTGGGCTGGCACCAACTCAGACCCTCCCTCATTTGCATCAGTCAGTGGAAGGAGCGGAGAGGCGCGCGGAGAGGAGCACAGGCAGAGAAAGGGGGAAAGTTGTTTTAAAAAGGTTATTTTTCTTTTTTTACTTTTATTTTTGAGGAGAGGCGTCATATTTGGGAACCTCTCCTCACTCTCCTCACTGTGGTCGGGGTCTGAGCGGTGACGGCCCCGCTGAATGAGAACCGGAGAGAGCCGTTCTCATAGCGGGGGGAAGGACCTGTCTGCACGCCGGGCGGAGGAGCCGCTTCTCCCGGGCAGCGAACTGCGCGCTGAGCGGCCCCCCCTTGTCCCCTTCCCCCCGCCCCTTCCCAACCTCCGGGACTCTGCGGGCGGCTCGAAGTTGGAGGTGAACTAAGTTTCTGCTCGCTTTTGGGAGATATTTTCCTCGTCGTCTGTTTAAGGAAATCGAAAGGGAAGCCTTTCGGATCGCGCACTTTGCTCTCTCTGTTCTGCGCTTGTTGGAAAGCAGAGAAAGAGGAGAGGAGGCTGGATGCCTGCCGGTCCGCGGATCATCAAGACGCAGGTGACTGCGGATTTTTTTTAATTTTTTTATTTTATTTTATTTTTTTTTTTACTTTACGTCCAAGATTGACAGAAAAGTTGACGCAGAATCCCGTCAAAGAAATGCTCAAAAACCGCTTTTCATTATTTTTATTATTATCGGGTTTTTTTCCCCCTCTCCCACACAGAAATCCGTGAATTTGACCGTTTTGACTAAATCCAAATATCAAACTCTCCCCTTTGCTCCTGGTCGTTAATAAAAATGCACCAACGGTTAACATGCAACACACCTTTCTACTATTTTATGTCACAATCTCCAATTTCACCGCGCTCCGTGTTGTGCGTCAGGCTTCAACTCTCTCTCTCTCTCTCTCTCTCTCTCTCATCCAGCAGTTGAACGACTTGCAGGCTTTTGCTGAAACGTTTCGCCTTCATCGATTTCCTCTAAATTTCAGAGCGCCCGGTTTAATGGTGTCACGGTTGCGGGGCGGGTTTTAACAAACGGGCGCACTGGTGCGCAAAATAATAATTAAAGAACAAAAAATCACACAGAGAGAGAGAGAGAGAGAGAGAGAGAGAAAGAAATACATACAATTATGTGGTAAAAGAACATGACGTGTGATCCAGCTCCACTCCAGTTTGTGTGGGAAGAAGAAGACTGTTTGGGCAGGATTCAGGATTCAGGGGAAGTTTTGCAGCGATCACCTGGAAACAAAGAAGCGAAGCCAATTTGGATGAATTAAATAGTCTGTTTATCGTTGTCTTGTTGGTACCTGGCCCTTGGCCCGGAGCGAGAGTGTCCTGTTGAGTCACTACATCTTCCATTACTGTTTTTGTGAGACAGGATAGGATAGTGGGAGGGGGAGAGAGAGAGAGAGAGAAAGAGAGAGAGAGAGAGAGAGAGTCTTGTCACTTAACGAAGCTCTCTTGCTCAGTGTATCAGTGTTCAACTCCGCTCACATATACGGATCCTTCCAGACAGGTCGGCTCTAATCAAACCAATCACTCTCCTCCTCCACGGGGCGCAGAGAAGCTGTTAAAAGGTGCAGAGCGCGCGCCTTAATAAGCAGCGTACAATCTTCCTGCCTTATTTTTTATTTTTTTGTCTTTGTGCAGTCCCACAGCCAAGGATTATTGTCCGTCATCTAACGGAGTAAGGACGCAAGGTGGAGGGGCTGGAGGACTCGCATCATTCGGCGTCTCCGCGGTGGGAATGGCAAGGCGGCCGCTGGAGAGAGGAGAGCAGCCGGCGCAGGAGAGGAGCCGGAGCCGGAGCTGAGTGACAGGATGCCCGCGACCTGACTGCTCGGAGCGCCGATTCAGCCTGGAGTTTTCCCCTCGTTTTTATTAATTATTATTATTATTATTATTATTATTATTATTATTATTTGATTGTTTTACTGCCAAACTACATTTTATTTTTGTTTAGTTTTTGTTTCGTTTTCTCGAACTACAACGGAGAGACATTAAGAAAGAAACAGCAAAAAACGCTTTTGGAGGATTTTTTGTTTTTGTTTTGCTCTTTTAAAAACAAATACTTCTTCTTTTCCTGGAGTGCTTTTGTTGTGTTTTTGTTTTTTTTTTTGTTTTTTTGTTTTTTGTTTTCTTCATTCTTCCTTAATTTTGGAGGAGACAGAACGAGGATGCATTGTGGATTAGTTTTTGTCCTGTTCATGGGATTCCTCGCGGTGCTCGGGGCTTTTAAAAACGGTAAGTGTGACATCCGACACGAGTATAAATAAAGGCGTTATGTACCCAGCAAAGCCGCATAATCCCGCTGTTTTTCCCCGAAGATTAGCCCCTCTCTGATCCGCGCTGATCTTTGGGCAAACTCTTTGACTCCGAGCTGAAGTCGACCCAAGTCTGCTGGAAAACATCTGCACTGTCTTTAAAACTGAAGATCCAGAAAACCTTTTTTTTTTTTTTTTTTTTTTTTAATTATAAGTATAAAAACTTTCATTATGGAACTCCAGACTCATTTAAAACGCCATATTTATTGCTTTTAAATCTGCACGTTAAAGCCTAATAAAAAGCAATGATGGGTTGTTTATCTGATTTAGGTTGCAGTTAAGAAAAGTGCATCTGTGCATAGATTCAAGCCTCCAGTAGCGTACATGATTTTTTTTTTTTTTTTTGTATTTAGAACCAAAAAAAAGAAACAATCAAAGGGCTCATGTTGACGGCAGACGCTTCTTTGTAAATAAATAAATATATAACTGCAAAAAAAAAAAAAAGAAAAAAAGGTGAGCCTTTAAAAATAGACTCTGCCTATTTTTAATGATTAAACGCGCTGTCAGGATGAGGGGAGTTTGGAGGAACAGATCAGCCTGACTTCAAAAACCAAAACTTTTTTTCCGCCAGAAGCGTCTGTGCGCTCAGACTCCGCGGTGATCCGCCTCCCTCTCCAAACTCTTAACTGTATGCTTGTTAGGATATTAAACACAAAGGGGCGACGTGCCTTCTTGTCTGTCTGGAGGTCGCGTAACCACGCGCGCGTGCCCGAGTGGAGTTCTAGAACGCAGCGCTCGTGATTAATAATTTGTTTGGCCTAATTTTCCTTTTTTTTTTTTTTCCTTCTTGTTTTTAAATGATTAATCTCCAGTTTCGACTAAGCAACACGCGATATTGTTTGTCTACCCCTGTATTCGGTCGATCAAAATCGGTTAAGAAACGATCACAACACGAAGCTTTTCCTGACCGTGCACTTTAAAAACGACTCTTAAATGTTACCCAATTGAAATGATTGACGTCTTTAATCAACTGCATGCCGCTCGCGCATGTAGTGGTAAAACATTTTACTACACTTAACTACTTTGTTAACAAATCCCCAACAAATTTCATTTTAACTTTAAAGATGAGGTTAACGTGGTTAGACTTTACCCTGCGACGTGAGGTGTTCGGCAGAGAACATTTATTGGCCAGAACTTGGAAGAAGTTAAAAAAAAAAAAAAAAAAAAAAAAAAACTGTCTTCAGACTCTGAGGCTGAGAGAGTCTCTGTGTTGAAGTGTGCAGCCAGCTCTGGCTGCGGCGTTAAGACAATACAGCAGTAAAGTCGAAACTCGCTCAGCCACCTTGAGGCAACTGTTGACCAGGAACGCCACATCTTAGTCGTGGTTGTCAAGGGAGACGGCTTGGTGCACCTCGTTAAAGCAGATTTATATAGGCCTATATGTAGGCCTATATAGTTATTCTGCTTTCTAGTGGCGCCTTAATGGGGAATGGCAATGTTGTGTTTTTCGTCGACTACACAAACAAAGTCTTAATTAAACAGGCTTCAACTAATATCACTGCGTGTCGTTTGGCAGACATCTTGGTTCAGATACGTCCAAATAAAACGCGGTTTTCAACAGTTGCTTTTTTTTTTTTTTTTTTTTTTTTTTACCAGTGTGTCTTAAAAGCTGACTCGTGTGTTTTGCTTTTTTTAGGAATTTAAGTATGTTTTGATGTGTGGTGGTTAGGGCTTTCTCTCTCTCTCTCTCTTTTTTTTTTTTTTTAATTATTTTCTTTTGGCGCAACATGCAAGCCTCTTTTAAAGCGCACGTCTCTCGCTCCCCCTCTGCAGACAAATGCGGAGGCAACATCAGAATTTCCAGCGCCAGCTACCTCACGTCGCCCGGATACCCGATGTCCTACCCGCCCTCTCAGAGGTGCACGTGGGTCATCTCGGCGCCGGGTCCCCACCAGCGGATCCTCATCAACTTCAACCCGCATTTCGACCTGGAGGACCGAGAGTGCAAGTGAGTGATGACAAACACACACACGCACACACCCCCACAGACACACACACACACACACACACCCACACACACACACACTCTTTATGCTTTAAGAAGTGTGGTTTTTCGGAACCCCGTTCAGGTCCGTGTTCACCCAGAAAGCCCGTGTTCCGATCATGAGTGCGTGTGCATGTCAGGCGTGCGTGTGTGTGTGTGTGTGTGTGTGTGTGTGTGTGTGCGTGTGTGTGTGTGTGTATTTTGTGGGAGAGATTCCCCTGCCCCCAACCCCCTGGCTTTCCTTCGTCCCTTCCTCCCTTATTGCACGTGAAACTGCGCCATCTAGCGTCTAAATGCACCAACAAGCAATCATAAAGCGATCCTCTCTCTGCGGTGAGACAGAAGGATGAAGGAATGTCTCGTCCCTGCTGTTTGGTTTTGGGAGAGTCCGGCATTTTGCGTCTTTGTGGTGTGAAGTCACCGGGCTGTGATATTGATTACACTTTTTTTTTTTTTTTTTTTTTTTCATTTTTGCTGGGCCAAAGATATATCAGCTGGGGTCAGTTTTGTGGGAAAGTGAACATCAAATCCCAAGTCAAGACACATTTTCGCTACTTGACAAAGATGTGAGAGGTTCCTGGAGATTGACTGCTACTTTTGATATCAGAGTTGAAGCTTCGATGTTCCTCTAATGGCAGCTTCAGTATTTGTGATATGACACATGGCTCAGAGTGGCATCGCTGGCAGGGGGTGGCTAATTTCAAGATTCTCATTCTTTGCTGGATTAATAAGCTATTTGGTGTTTCCCAAGGAATCCGGATTGCATTTCATCATGTCTAGTTTGAAACTTTAAAAACTTTAATTGGTCAAACCTGACCAGTCGAAGTTTAGTCAGGTTTAAAACATAGTTGAAGATTTCATAAACCTTTATTCTGGGTCTGAAAACACCAAAATCACTCGTCACCTCACTGTTGAAAATTCAGCAATTCAGCAACGTTCTTCCTATATTTAGTCACACTTCTTTCTAACAACAACAACAACAAAAAATGGTATCGTCCAAAATCGGAATCGGCAGGTCAGGCTTTTGTAAAGATTGGTTACCAGAGATCAGCTGGAAAACTGCGATTGGTACACCCCTGGCAACTATAAAACACACTTATGCATCGCAGAAGGAGGGGCTCACCCACAGGCCAGCCTCCAAACTCCCAACTTGATAAAAGCGACCTTTAAATCGGGACTCTCTCTGTGGCGGTCTGGTAACTGATCGTCCTTGGACTCGTGAGCCATGAGCTGTTGCATCCAGCAAAAGGCTAAGCAGCCAGCCTATTGTCAGACAGGTAGCCTGAGCCTCTGAAACCAGAGACAGTCAGTAATGTGATGAGGCTGTGTCAGTGCGGGTGCCCTGAGGTGAGCTTTGCTGGGCTCACTGCCTCGCTCTGATTGCTCGTCTCTCTGCATGCGTTTGCATGCATGTGTGTGTGTGCGCGTGTGTGTGTCGGCCCTGTTCTGTCTCAGCTGTTTGTTTACGCTGCAGGGCCTCCGGAGAGCACAGGGCTTTGCTGGATCCTGTTACTGTATCCCCGCTCCACCCAAAATTGGGACCCTACGCTTCCCTTTGTGCTCCTTGAATGGTCCCCCGTATACACTTGCGGCAGCTTCCCTTTTTCTTTCTTTCTTTTTTTTTTTTTCTTTTCAAACCTTGGATTTAAATCCCACTTTAACCTTTCTTTACTGCTGCCAGAGATTTATGGCAGGCTATGAATGGTGCTGTCTTTTAGCAGCTGGATGCTCTTTGAAACTGCTTTTGGTTCCAGTGTCACCACCAGAGTGAGGGGGGGGGGGAGGGTGAATATGAATGAGGTCTAATATGTAGAAACAGAGGGTGAGGAAGGGTCAGTAACAATGGTCTGTGTTAATCTAATTAGTCAGGAATGTACATCTTAGACATGGTGGAGGCAGGATTTTGTTCCTGCAGGCCTCCTGGAAGTGAGTTTTCTTCTGGTTTGGGGGAAGCGGAGCCCCCCCCCCCCCTTCTTTAGGAGACACTGAATGTCAGCAGAACTCGGTTATATCTGAGGAACTTCCCCAACTCAATTGCTCTATTGAATACTCATATTAGTGGAAAGAAGCAATAAAAAATGGATTTATCCATTGACCAAGATGAAAAAAAAAAAAAAAAAAACACAAAACGTTGCAATTCCTACGACAAACAGCGCTTTTCTTTGATGAAATCATTCGAAGCGGGCGTTAGCACCGGTTTTGTGGTCAGAAAGGTTCCTAATCGCTTGTTTCCAGGATCTGTTAACAAATTACCCTGGCAGACGGCCGTGAAACCCGAGTCTGGAACCGATTCATGTGGGCCTCGCAGAGCTTTCGCTTAAAAACTGGAGTGGCCCCTATCGGTTCCTTTTGCTCCTTTTGTTGTTGTTTAACTCTATGAGCCGTTTCATTTTTAATGTTATTAGTGCAGAGGTTTTAGTGGGACTTTAGTCACGCTTTGTGATGTATCCCAACTTCTGGAAAACTGGATCATTAAAGTCTTCAGTTTGGTCTCAACTAGCCCTGTTTTTTTTTGTGTTTTTTTTTGAGGGACAATTTTCTTCACAGAGACTTCAAAATTCAAAATTCATTTCATTTGCTGTTTCTGTTTATTTACCGTGCATGTTTCAAATGTTTTCCACTTCCAGTGTTCAATGTTAGTTAGAATTTAAAGTTTATTGTTCGTTGAGAATGCGTTCATGCATTATTACGCCGTTACCATTATATTACCTGAAAGTGAACATCGTTTATCGCAATAACTCCTGGGACAATTTATTGTCCGGCAAAATTTGTGATGGTGACACACCTCGTTGCACCATAAGGGTGTCAGTGTGAACAGAGTATTAAAAGTTTGTAGAGCGCTACAATTATATATTAAATCCCCTCAACTTTTCATGTGGTTGTCATTTAGCAGCTACAAACGTCAAAGCACTTTATTACACTACAATGACACATATGCTTTCGTAATACTCTTTTATGTGAAAACCCAACACAAAGCGCAACATAATTGTGAACTAAAATTTAAATGATGCACGGTTTACAACATTTTCACAGAGTAAAACCATTACAAAAGTATGTGGCGTGAATTTGGATTTAGAAAGAGCCAAGTTTTTGTAGAAGCACCATCTGCTCCAGTTCCCGCTGCAGGTCTTTCACAGCGTGTCTCTACCAGCTTCACTGGTCTGGAGGCGAAACTTTATGCCTTTTCTGCTCAACTTCAGTCAAACTGGAGGGCGGGCATCTTTGAACACGAGTTTTCAAAACTTGCCTCAGATTTATCCATTGGGTCTGGACTTTGACTGGACTATTCTAACATATACACACTTTAACCATAGGGTTATAGTCCTGCTGGAAGGTGAAGTCTTTATTCAGGTTTTCCCATCTACTGTGACCAGCTTCCTCTTTGTTGTGCGTTGTTACTTTTCATCCACATGTAATGATTGTATTAGTCAAATACATCCATTCTGATCTCATTTAAAGGCACATTGTTATGTAAAATCGTCTTTTTTTTTTTTACTTTATGCCATGTTATTCCCTCATCAAAAACATACCTGGAGTGTTTCCTTGATTATTTTATGCATGTTTGAGAAATCCTTTAATCTCCCATGGCAACCATTCAGTTGTGCAAAACGCCTGGGTGGACCTAGCCCCATCTTTGAGGCAAAGCTCCTCCTGGGAGCTGTAGTTTCTAAGATTCTGAGCTTCCGCCTCACAGAGCAGCTCCCCGACTCAGCTCCTTCAGACTAGCCAGCAGCAATTAGCAAACACCTGGTAGAACTGCTCGTCTGCTGAGATCATTGCACAAGCTCCTTCCCAGTGCCATGCTGGTAAAAACGTTGTGAACGGGTTAATACAGGAGCCATGTTGTAATAACTTCCTGAAGGCAGAGTTTCAGAAAGAGTTGGAGTTTTTTTTAAAAAGAGACAGAGGACCATTTTCAAAGTGTTAAATTACAAAGCCAAATTTCTTTTAAGTCATGTTTGACATGTACAGATTTTTTTATAATAACTGAAGGTAGCAAAGTCTGTCAGTGTGCTATAAAATAGCACTATGTGCCTGGAAAATACATAATCCTTCCCCTTTCAACATAACATCTTCTTTTGGTTTTCTTCTTACCACTCTTATTCCGCCCCCCCCAGAAAAAGAAAAGAAAAATACACTGAGGTTTGTTGTTGCAATGTGACAAAGAGAAAAAAAGGTTCAGAGGGTATTAACACTTTCTTTTTTTCCAAGGCACTATTTGAGTCAGTTGTACAGTTGGGCAACATTTGAGTTGGACGTATTAGAATCCCCCATCGACTCACCAAATCAGCCCTTCCATAATGGAAACTGATGAGATCCAGAATGGCTTCCTTATCTGATAGGCTGCTAAAGCGAGTGGGGGTTGGACGGCGCTCACAATGCATGCTTCACTGCCCTGCCACACAATCTAATTAGCGGGCCAGTGGAACACACATGCTCCACATGTTCCTCCGACATGGGCCTTATCAGCAAACCAAACAAGAACCACTCAAAGCGGCGCTCGTAAAAAAAGAAAGAGAGAAAAAAAAACCCCAAAACAACTCTTTGCAGAGCGGAGTCTGGCTGCCGAGCTGCCGTTTCATGGGCGCGCTACCCTTGACAGGTTTGTTTAGGGAAGTGCAGAGGCCTGTATCCTGAGAGCAGCAGGAGGAAAACACTCCATCACAGAGATAAGGGGGGACTAAGTGAGCCTTGCTATTCTGAATGCACGACGTGTTTACCTTTCACGCACCATTGTAGACTTTCACGGAGTGGAGGCTTCACGGGGCGGGGCCGCCCTCCCCGCTGCCTCTCCCAGCTAATGAAGTTTGAGGGAAAAGGCGCGGGCTGCATCAAGACAAATATTTGAAGTCAATTTGCTGCAAAAATCAGCGGAATGAGCTAGCTGAGCCGAGGTGAAACAAAGACAACAATGTAAACAGATATGCTTGCGATCCACTCCCCTTCCATGCATCTAGTCTTTGTTCCTCGGGGGGGGAGCTGATAAGGCCTGTCAGGCTCATCTGGAATGGAATGGAAACTCCAGTGGATTTAAATCTAAACAAGTGACAGAGCGGCAGACCCGATAGGCAATTCATCTGCTTTAAAAGGAATACTACGGCTTACTGTTTTCTGCTTAGAGGTTTGGTGAAGTTTGAGATTCAGAACTTACTTTAACAAGTCTCCTGAAGTTCCACATCCTGACCTACGTCTCCTCCCCATGCCCTCCTGTTTCCCACCTCTTCTTCTCCTGCTGACTCAAAAGCGGAGCGCCAATGATGTTTGGATCCAGCGAGCTCCTGACAACACCATGAATCTTTGATAGCGTTGGATTTGCTGACCAGACCAGAAAGCGACTCAGTGTTGAGCACAATAAAATTCCTCGCAGTCAGACAGTCAGACAGAGCTTCAGTCTTGTTTGTTTTGGAGGAGCAGAAGAGTTGGGTCGAAAGCTAGAGCGGAAGACAGAAGTAGACTCATCCCTTCCCAGCCGTCTCTTGTGTCTGTGCTTCTCTACCTGGGTGTTATTGTTCTGTCCGGTCCGCCACAGAAAATTCCACTGTGACAGGGTTTGGGGTACACAGAGAGAAGTTTGAGATGAGATGTATAAGGCAGCTGAGCAATTCGAGGAATGCCATTTCAGAGGGGAAAGTGAGTGAAAACCTCTTGGCTCGCCACACTTGAAAAGCCAAAGTGGGGCCCGTCGCCTACATTCAGGTGCCAAAACTGAAAAATTGGAAGAGGAATATTAGCTTTCCTCACTTTCCATTTCATTGCTCCTTTACATCTACATCCCACTGTGTTTTCCTCTTGTAGAGCTTCTTGGCCTGCTGGGAAAGAAAACATTCGCCACTGTGTACATCATACAATAGACATCCTGCCTTCCCTGGCCTTTCTGAGCGTGCTCAAACCCACGAGAGCAGCTTGGGGAAGGATAGTGTTGACCTACCCCACATCTAAAGCTGGGTCTGTCACGTGGAATCCCACTAACTCAGTGTCCTGCGAAGAGAGCCACCTGTTTCTAGGAAGTGTGGAGCAGAAGGGTTGGCGGGGTCAGTCATTTTGTTAATGCCATTCATTCTGATTTGGCGGCTCTATAACAAAGAACATTCAAGGTTCACAGCGGGAAAGCAAGGAGGCATGATCACTTCTCACCACTCAATGCAAGGCTGCTACCGACAGATTATTGGTTTATCAGCCGTTGTCAGGGAGGAAAACAAACAAGAGAGAAATGCAGCCTTTCTTCGTCAATGGACCGTTGACATGGAGTTGTTTGGCTTGAGCTCGATCTGGTAGAGGACTTGTTTTCCTCTTTAAAGCACAAGTCAAAGAGGCATTGTAGTCTAAAGTGGAAGCACAGAAATGGAGCGGTAAACTTGATTGCGAAAGAGGCCCGCCGCTTCTTTTAACTACCGTCCTCATCAAAGACAGCAGAAAGTGTGCAAGCCGGTATTTTCCAGAACAATAGACTCCCACAGTTCATAGCAGTGGAAATCAAATTAGGCCTTAAATTGCAAACCGTAGCGGGCGCCCCTCTGAAGAAGAGGTTGTCAGAAGAGCAATCCACTTTAAGTGCGACTTGTTTGCGCCTCACGCCGATTATACCCTATGTTGTTAGCATGGTGAAATGGTGCAAAAAAGAAAAGACATCCTGCGTTTTAAACGTCTGCTTGCAACGCGGCGGTGTTGTTCAGTGATGAGGAAGGGGCGGCATTTAAAGACAAAAGAGAAGCAAAGCTGCAGCGCTCATGTGCTTTTGAGTGCTCACCTTGTTAATTAAGTCGAGGGCAAAGACTCCCGGACAGGAGACAGAGATGTTGTATGTGACAGCCATTGGCCTTCACATTCATTACTCTTTCTTTTTATTTCCTTTAACTGTAGAGGGGTTAGTTCCTGGCTAATGAGCAGGATTAAAATAGGTCATTGTGAGTGAGTGTGTGTGCGTGCATAAGGCTGTTGAATGTCTTTTTTTTTTTTTTTTAATCCACTGGTGAAGTGTTTCACCTTGGCCGCAGCTTGGAAGGGCAGTCTGATTGAAAAGCTTTCTGGTCGTGGCATCTGCCGTCCTCCCCGCTGCTCTGTCACCGCTTTGATTCATGCACAGCCTGACCACAACTGGGAGGCGAGCCACTCTGCCTCACAGCGGGATGCGAGTTCCCCCCTCGCAGCAGAGGGAGCAGAGAAAGGCAGGCCGACGGCGAGGAGGAGAGAAAGAGGTTCTTGCTCATAAATAAGCCGCTGGGTTTCAAGCACCAGTCAGAAATCTGAGACAGCATGAAAGCGCCACACTCTCACATGTCCGTCTGTTTTGTTTCTTTTTTTATCTGATTGGACAGAGCCACTCATAGACTAGTACTGTGCGTGGGCTGCTTTTGGGACGTGGCTGACGTTTTTCTTTTCTTTTTTTTTTTTTCCCCCTTTCAGCGTTGAACCGACACAAGCTTCCCTATATAGAAGGTTTTCTGGAATGACGCTGCGAACCACACAAACTGTTGACGTCAGCTATTTTCTATCTTGCTTTTTATTCAGGAAAGATTACAAGGAATGAACTATATGGATCAGACAGTGGGAGTCTTTCCGTTGCCAATGATTTAGTCAGAAAAGAATTAGATTTAGCTAGACATTGTGTTTGTCCTTCCCACACTCACGCTTCCCGAAATACAAGGAAAAACAATCTTATTTGGGAATGATACCGAGTTCCTTCAAGTCATTGTTTGTTGGTGGCATAGGATCACCTAGGCCAGTTGGTGAGCACGAGGGTACAACTTAAATAGGCCCCCTGTCCATCCTAACCTTGAGTAGAGCCCTACGATTCTGATTGATGTGACTCCAGTTCGGCACAGGTTGTTTGTCGCCCCGATCACCCTGTGCTTACCGGAATGGTCTACAGGAGGGAGGACTCAGTAACTGCGGGGATCCTAACTCATAAGTTCCCAGAGGTGCTTTGGTGAAGCCAAAGTTTGCGTGCAGTGAATAAAGAGGGGAGGCTGGTATAGGACGGAGGAAGCCAAGCTCTTTTGGTTCCCTGGGGTTATTTTGGGTTGCTATGTTTGCCCACAGCAGGCTGCAGCGTTGCTTGCGTTTCTCTGCCACTCAGCCCTCCGTGATTGGGCCAGTGCAGTGGGGAAGACAGTGATTGATGGGTTGATACCCAGCTGCTCTCTGATTGACTTAGAGACACTCAACAATTCCTCGCTTTGTTTGCTCTTTGCATGATCTCGCCACACTAAATTGCCAACATTGGTTGTGGTTTGTCCTTTTCATTGCGGCAACAATCGCATTCTCTTCGCAGCCCCCTATTTGATCCATTAGAGAAGGGAAAATGTGAAAGAGGACAGCCTAACAGCAATCTTTTCTGGCATTATCTCAGTGGGCTAAAGTGCTGAAAGTATTATTAGTAGTCCGCTCCTCTGGCGCCTGGCCAGCCGTTCCAGGATGATCCCTGTGTGCACCAGATAAGTGACAGGAGAGGCTCTCTCTTCAGTGCTGAATGCCTCAAATAAGTCAGGCAACGTTTGATTGTCAGGAGAGCAAGTGGGAAGTGTCACACTGTCCTTCAAACATTGGCAGCAGGTGACTGACCAGCAGAAACTAAATCAGTTGGGTAGTGCCAAGAAATTTCCCCTCCTTGGCCGATGCCAGAGGAGATGTACCACTTGGCACGTGTCCTGCGCAGCATGGACTTTTTGGCCTCTAAAGTGCTCCATCATTGGAAAATCTGAGCTCTGTGCACGCAGAGGGAACATTGCCGGCTTAAAAAAAGACACAAGAAATGGGGATTTAAACGTCAGACTCCACATCTTTGAACTGATCTACATTCAGAGGAAGCTGCCAAATTCGAACAACAGTGGATTACCTGCTTACGCCTACAAATATCCTTCCCTTATGGAAACATCCTATTCTTTTTTTTATGTTTCCACTTCACTTTATGTCTGTTTCCTGTAAAGATTTAGAAATAGCCATCTCCTGTTTGCTGGGTTGATTTAGACTGGCTCTGACTGTTTGGGTTAGGTGCATACGCCATCATCCTTAACACTCCCAAGGGGTGTGAGCGCAAGTCCTCCATGTCCAGCCAGATGACCGTGTCATGATGCATCCAGCCAAGCTTGCTCTTTGACCCTCCCCACCACTCTTCCCCTCTGTCAACCCTTTCACAGACTCCCGGGAGGTCAGGGAAGAGAAAGAGGAGGAAGAGCACCAGGGGGAACGGATGGAGTGTTTAATTGAATAAATCCCAGTACAGTTATTATTACCACTGCCCTCAAGCGTCCTTTCCTTTGCAAATCCTTGTGTGAGAATCTTAGCATGCCAGAGCTCATGTTGCCGAACCCCTTATAGTTATGTTGCACTTTGTTTTGGAACTAGCTCAATAGTCTTTTTTGGCTCCTTCAATCTACAATTCTGTATGCCTTCTCTATCTCGCTCAGCAGTTTCCCATAACACCACCAAAGGCAGTCACACCTTACTGTTCCTCACTTCCTGTCCATTGTGGGCAGGCATGGTGGTTTTGACTAGCTTTCAATGGCTTTACCTCTTCTTGACCTCTGCTCCTCCTGGGTTCTTCAAGTACGATACGCTCCTCGCATGCAGGAGCGTGTCGCAATTTACTTGCTAAAAGTGGTTTTGGAGGAAAGCGTATCATTGCTGTTGTTCCCCACTTTCCAGCTCATGAAATGTTGGAGCCACAAAAAGTACATGGGAATAATTTTACTTAAAAGTTTATCCCACAGAGTTACTTAGTCCAAATTGTTTTCAAATATCAGAATATTTTTGCCTTATAACTATGCCAAAAATTGGCGTTGACAAGAATGTTGTGTTTTGTGGCACTGAAATAGCTTTACTAATAGATAAACTTAACATTTATGTTAGAGCTCAGCATACGCATAAAGGCATCAGTCCTCTACGCGGCAGTCATGGGTTTGAGTCCAGGCCCGTTGACCTTTGCCCTATGTCTTCCCCCTCCCACAACCTGCTTTCTTGTGAACTCACAGTCAAGTAAAGGCCACTACAGCCAAAAAGTCAGTTTTACAGTTACAATTTCTGTAATTTAATCTAATTAGCTAGATTCTGAAGGGAATTTCTGAGATAAATTATGACTGATAATGACCCATTCTTGCTTTCTCAGTGCCAGTAGTTAACCATTGACTGGGATGAAGGCGACGGTGGTAGGAGTTCGTCCCACAATCAGTGTTTTGTCCTTGGGCAAGACGCTTCACCCGAGTTCCCAGTGGTCAGAGGATCCGGTGGCAGCCTCGGCTCTGACAGACTGCCCCAAGGCAGCTGTGGCTGGTGTCCAGTAGCTTGCCACCATGTGTGCATGAACGGATGAATGACTGAAAGTAGTGTGAAGTGCTTTGGGGCCCTTTGGACTTAATAAAACACCGTCTATTTGCCATCAATCAGTCTGTTGGTATCTGTTGATCCACTTGCTTTTGTAGAACAATCCACAAGTTCTTGATAGCATTCAGATTCCTGGGGTTTTAATGTTTTTGAGCCACTTTGCTGCATTGTGACTCGCTGCACGAACAAGGTGATAGTTGGTCATTTTGTGATGGGGCAAGTCTTACGCCTAACATAAATTTGTTGCAAAGTCACTTAGCAAAGGTCATTTGTAATGAACTGCTACACGTCAGACCACAGATGCACTAAAATCAATGCATTGTTTGCGGAACCAAACAATTCTGTCATCTCCCAAACGTATTTTACGACTGTAACGTTGGAATCAGAACATGAAATCAGATGCAGTTTCAAACCGGATAACAAACCTCGAAGACAGGTGTTTCACGGGGAGAGGGAGCAACAAGAACAAGGCAGAGAGGTTGTTGTTTAAAAAGCACGACTGTAAAAGTCCACCCTCCTGCTGGGCCATGTTGTCCCTCCCTCCCAGCTCCCTGTTATTTTTACCCTTGACTTCTCATTGTTGTAGCGACAGCGCATCATCCGAGCCGTGCCGCCGACCCCTGTGGAGGACTCTCTCCTCGCTCACCTCTGCCCGCCCCCACGCTCTCTGTGTAATCAGAGATCCTCTCAAATGTCAAGGTGGGACAAATGGGAGCCATTCCCTCCAGTAATGACCACCAGAAATGGTCTGTAGCAGGTTCTCTTTCTCTCCTGCTCGCTTCGAGACAACATATGCCTCCCTTTCATCCCCTCTATCGTTTGCTTCCCGTTCTTTTCTTTTTTTACACCTTTGAATTTCATACCAGTTTCCAGCTTTGCGGTGTTGCTTTGTGAATCATATCATAGAGTTTCAGGCTGTGGTGTTAGGAAAACGTTGAACCTTTTCAAGTGAGAGTGTATAATTGATCTATTACACAGCTCTCAGTTGGAATGACTATATAATAAGGCCATTACTGCTAAGTTTATGAAGGTTTTCTTTCTTTTCCTTTTTTTGTTTTCCTTTTTTCTTTTTTTAAACAAGCCAAAGGGTGGGTTGCTTCATTTGTGAAAAGCTCACACGCAGAGTGGGGATATTAACATTTGCACTCTCAGATGTGCTGCGTTCACAGCAATTTTTAAGTTTGAGGCCCAGTTAGCAGTAGAAAAAAAAAAAACAAAACAGTGTGAATTGTGTTTTCATTTTGCCATTAGCAGTTTTCTAAATCACGGCACTGAGTCAATCTCACAACATTTGGAACAGAGATGAGGTCCTTGATATACGTCATGCTGTGAATGCAGTCAGTGACTAGTAAAAAAAATGATCATGATCATGAAGCTTGCAAGGACCAATAAAAGTTTGCAACTTTATTGGTAATTTTTATTGTTGCTAACAAACAGTTCACCATTTGTTACCCTGTTTGAAATTTTGTGCTTTCTAGACACATTTCTCGATTTTGGAACATGCAAGCCTTTTTTTTTTTTATGAACACTCAGGCAAAAGTCACACTTTTCAACGGAATAACACAAACAATTCTGTTTGAAAAAGTTCAGTGTCAAAAATGTTCACAGTTTTTGAGTCGTGAGCTCATGGATAAATATAAAAATATAAAAATAAAGCCTGGGGCTTTTGAAGACTGGGCCTGGAAAGGTGTGAAATTCAGACAAAAAAACTGTTTCTGAACCCAGAAGCAGAGGACACCGTCAATTAATATTATTATCCGTCACAAAGAACGCCAAGCGAAACCCGTCTTTGTGCCGGAGCAACTGGTGAATGTTGAGATTACGACACAATCAGGTTGTTCTGACCTATTTGTCACACTTCGCAGGTTTAATTAGGGGAGAAACTCGCTCCTAGCCAGATGAATTGCAGTAGGCGCAGCTCTTCTTTGACCCCGAAGGCGTGTCGCGGTCTGCAATAGCAGCAGAAAGCGAATCAGCTGAACAGAACTGGGCTTGCTCTGGGGTCAGAGCGCTGGAAGTCTTACAGTGGGAGCGATCAAGAACTTTCTCTTGCTGGTTCAAAACTCCACACCCTCCACGCGTTCCTGTTCTGACTTATAAACCGTGCGTCCACCCTTGCGGACAGAAATCCTTCCCCCTCTGTGTGTTCATATTTCTGAATAAAGGATTATTGTGCATCTTGCAGAGGGAGGCTGGATGCAATAATAGAGCCTAAACGGCAAAATTCATTAATTTGATTGTTGGCGACAGCAGATCTCTCGACAGTGTAATTAGGGAAGCTAATGGATGCGAGCATGCTAAATCCATCAGTGCTAATGATAATTGCAGCATAGGAATATGCTCTACAAGCTCGTGGCCAAGGCGAGATTGGGAACGACGAGCTACGGCATCTAAAAATATTCGGCTGCGTCGAGCCAAGCCGAGCGGCGGAGGCGACACCTGCGGACACTTATTGGAGCGGGCGCAGCTGGGCCGAGCAGGAGGAAAATATCCGGCTTCTGCGTCCGTATATTTCATCTTCGTACATGCTTGTGGAAATATATATGCTGTGTAAAACAGACCCGCCCTGGAGGAACCGCTTCTGAAGCCAGCAGCTCTGATTGGTTGGTGGTTTGGTCCCTGCTGAGTGACTTGCCACATTCTGGAGCTCCTGCAGCCATGTTCTGCGGAGCCCCAACATTAGTTGCGATGATGATAGCTTTAAACGTCTGCAGATTTTTAATTTTTTTCTTTTTTTTTTTTAATGCTCTGTGGTCGAGCATCTGCCAAAGCAGTTTGATATGCTGCTTTGATGAAAGGAAAAAAAAAAAAAAAAAAAAGAATCTCTTTGTGCGAGTCAATAGAAGGGTTCTTTTATTTTTGTAGCTGTCAGCACAGAGATGTAGATACGGTTTACAGAGGCTTTCTATATTCTCTCAGTGGTAATGTTTGATGGTGCATCTATTCAGCTGCTTATTTATACAGACACCAAATCACTTTTCAACAGCTCAGTACATGAAGACACTTTGCGACGTGACATCACATTCGCAGGACCTCCCCCCCCCCCCGGCTACTTCCTGGAGGGCAAAAATCTACTAGCTTGCGATGGCTACAATGGCATCGTCGGATTTAGCTGTCAAGTCGCCCACATAATGCGCTAAATTTTAAATGTATGTACAATATATAGAAGAAAAGGTTACCGGTTGGTGTTGTGGCAGGAATGCTCACCTAACGTTTTTTTGCCAACCGCCAATAAATTTCTAGAAGAAGAAAAGAAATGCTGTGCTTTGCTACTAATAGTCAACAATACGTAAAATGTTATAATCAAGGTCCAAGATTATCACATTTTACAGGTCTTTGACAAGTACAATGATTGGGTACTCTACCCACCCACAATGGTCTCTAACTTGAACATAGAAGTAGGCTCACTCCACTCCAGTGGTCTCCAAAGTCATCAGATCTCAGACCAGTGGAGGATCTTTGGAACATTTTAGAGCAGTATATGAGTGTGTAGGTGACAAATCTGTGGCATTGTGGTTTAAAATCTCCGAGGAGCATTTTCGACACCTTGTTGAATCACTGCTACCAAGTCTTGTGGCAGTTCTAGGGCGAAACAGGGGTGCAAGTCAGGCATTAGCAAGGTGTATCTAATAAAGAGGCTGGAGAGTGTAGCTGCATCTGCCCAGGGCAACTGAGTTATGGCTCAATTGATCCCCAAAAAAAAAAAAAAAGGGAACCTCTTGGCCTTGCTTGGGTTAATGAATCTCCCTTGCGGTTGTGAGGCAGCGTGGGAGTCCTGCGAGGTTAGCCCTCTCAGTAACTCAGAGATCAGCATGACTTTGGGCCCCAGTACAAATGTTAATGATGTTTTTCCGGGGCCCCAAGTGACCGTTTGTTAGACGGGGACTTGTTAATACCCGAGATCCGCTGGAGCTGGAGCTTTTTGACAGCTGACAGCTGACAGCCAGGTTCTTTTTTTTTTTTTTTCTCTCTCTCCCTGCTTTCTCTCCTTGGACCTCACAGAGCCCTCCTGAGTTCATTGTTAAGGTATTTGGACTTGTGTTACCCGGAGGTGTTTTGACATGTTGTAGGTGACATGTTTTTTTGTTTTTTTTCCCCCCAACAACAAGTTGTACTCTGCCAGAACCAGAAAAGAGAAAACCGAGCGAACGGGCCGGACGTTGTAGTTGTGGATGCAGCTGAAGAAAAAGCTCTTGTTCTGGGGTTTTTTGCAGAATGGCCCCGGCTTATACATGGTCTGATTAAGGAAGCTAACCAATTCTATGAGTCTTATACAGTCTGTCATAGCGTTATTCCATTGCTTCAGATTGCATTGCCTTTGTAGAACCATATCAAGCAGACATTTATAGCAGGAGGACAGATTATTTCCATGGGAAAGCTTCAGGCAATATAACTGTTATATTGTTAGACCGCCGGTTTGTCGCCTTCTCTTCAGCTTTGTGTGGAGGACTAATGTTCTCGTTTGACACTGGCGGATTGCTTTTTCTCTGCGCCTGAAGAAAGAAGGCAGCCTAATATGTTTGGGTTGGTGAAGCGAAGGTCGTTGAGAATTACATTCGCCCCCTTACTCTCCTACCCCCTTTACTTTCTTTTTTTTCTCTTTAATTTCCCCACTGGATTGGCAAACGGTTTTCTCTATTAGCGCTGTGGTAGGCTGTTCACTGTGTGTCCACATGTGTGTGTACTTGTCTGCGTGTGTGTGTGTGTTGTGCCTTTGCCCAAAGCAGACTTGAAAGCTAAATAGCTGCATGGCTCAACTGGATTGTGTTGTCAAGAGGAAAATGGAACAGAAGTCATAAAACGTAAGCATCACCTCACACCCTGCCGAGAAGAGGAGTTTAAGTTTAACTTGAAAGGTCAGGGGGAAATAGAGCAGTGCAAAAAAAAAAAACAACAAAAAAAAAACACCGAAACTGTGATGGTGTCTGGGGATTTTGCTAAGTGGGACAGGTCCACAAACTTGTTTTATGATCCCAGATTAAGGTTGTCACACTCTCTAAAAGGCCCTGAACCACAGAAGCGAGTACCCACAGGTTCTTAGAGCGACAGATTGGAGCTACGTTTAGCACAGCTGGCAACGGGAGAAATCTTTGACGCCATCGGACCGCCCAGTCGAGCGCTTCCCCCAAAAAAAGCCTTCCAGATGACGAGGGCCCGGACGGGCTCGCGTTTAACTGAGCTGGGGGAGTGTGGATGCACCGGAGCGGGAACGTTGGAGTTCTGGTTGGCGCGCCGCTCATTTAGGCACAGATAGGAACTTATCTCTTACAAATATCTCTATCATTCACAGCGAGGACCCCCCTTTCTTCCCCAAACGGGTGCGTCTCTCTTCCATCTGCCTTCTATTCCCCCCCGCTGGGTCGCCTTAACGAGGGCCATCAGAGCTGATGATACGCCGGAGTAAAAATGCAGTAAACAACTTCTTCTTATTTGATTGGTAAGAAAAAAAAAAGAAGAAGAAGAAGAAGAAGAGCGATGCTACTTATCTGCGAATGCCAACACACCATTTCGCCTGACACAATATGCATTTTCGACACTCGGCAGAGCTCCCCCAGCTGTACTAATGCGGCCGGCTCCTCCTCGTCTCGGTGATGCATCTCAGCATCAATTTTTCAAGGCGTCTCGCAAAGCTCGGCTTTTGGCAGTTGCAATGCGGGGAAGGGCGAGATAGCTGCAGAGACAGAGAATCTGAGGTGAATTATAAGTCTGCTGATAGACCAGAGGAGGGCTACGGGAAGATTAATGCTCTCTGCTGCGAGCCAAGAGACTCCAAAAAAAAAAAAAAAAATCTCATACCTACTACTTCTGCTCAATCATTTGTGGCTGGAAATACAAAAGCTCAAATAACTTCTATTCAAAGTGGACGGCATAACATCACTCTTAACAGGAGCCCACCAAATGAGTGACTTCCTGAATGTTTGATCACAGCACAGGGGAGAAACACACTGTAAACAACATGCAAAACTGGTGTTTTCTTTCACGGAGCCGCAGCTGATAAAGGGGGAGGCGGAACAAAGTGGTGCCTGTGCAAGGCGAGTGGGGCTGTTTCCCCAGCTGGCGGCCTGACGAATTAGGAGGAAAAAGACCTGGGCTGAAATCACAAAATAATCACAGGAGAAACATGGAGATGGCAAAAAAAAAAAAAAAAAAAAAAATTCCCCAAAAAGTGCAGATAGATTTCTAATAAAAAAACCAAAATGAATAGGGAAGAGGAAATCCAGTCATATGGTTTCTGAAGTTATATTTGAAGGAATTTCCCCCAAAACAGCCTGAATGAACAATTATCGGATCGCTTGTTCTGCAGTCTTATAGTCGATGGCAGCGGTTTGTATTTCTAACCACTGAGTTTAAATAGAGCATTGTTGTGTCTTAAAGGCAGGGATTCCACATTTTAAGAATTATGTATTTATTTGTTTTTTAACCCAACCAGCACTTTAAATGTTTTTTGATCGTCAAGTTTCACATTTTGAACTTATTTCGGTTGAAGCAGTGGCGTGTAATGCCACGCCCTGTTAAATGTTAATTGTTGGTGTGTTGTTGTTGTCATTGTGACTTGCTGTACAATTATTGTCTCATTGGGACAATAACGGGACAATAATTGTGGTTTTTAAGATCTGAATCTTAAAAACCTGCATACCGCACTTTGAGACATTTATTTGCGTTGGTCTATGGCATCAAATCCCAATAAAATACATTTAAATTTTGTGTCTGGAATGCTGGCAGAAATGTTGGCTTATTTTGTGGTGAATCTTAAATTACACGAGAACCGAGTCGTTCCCTCTTGCTGCCTAAGCTTCTCATCTCGCCTTAATATTCATGACCCCCGTCCCCATTTCCTCTAAATCCCTTCCCCCGTAACTAGACTTCCATTTTGCAAATATTATTTTTCAAAATTTAACACAGGTGGAGGATGAAAATAAATAAATAAATAAAACAAGGTGTCAAATCCTGCATGCTGATGCATGTCAAACCACAACTAAATGATTTCACCCGACAGCGCTGCCATTCAAAGTGCAAATCAGGTTTTGGTGGGAGAAAAAAAAAAAAAAAAATGCATTAAGTGAGTTCAGAATCACTAAGGAGACCTGATGTTTTGACAGTAATTTGGGAATAAGGCAAAACTATGAAAATAGGCTCCTATTGCTTGGGGGCGCACATTTTCTGAGTAGACAGAAGGAGATGTGTGTGTGTCTGTGGGCGTGTGCGTGTGTGTGTGTGTGTGTGTATGACTGAACGTGACCACACACCTGCTGCTTGTTATTCTCCCATACATCAAAATTAATCTCTGCTTGACTGTCTTTGAATTGCAGCTTATTCATCTGCTCCCTGATGATGACAGAGGTGACGGTCACGAGCGTTTACGTGGAGAAGATATTCGATAAGTAGCCGGCAACGCTGGAAACATGTCAGAAATTCACATTATGAGCAATTAGAAAGAGTGGAAACCGGAAACCTACCAAAAAAAAAAAAAAAAAAAAAAAAAAAAGTGAGAGATTTCACACACAATGAAAAAACGGCATGGAAAATTTCCCAAAACCTTACCTGCAAACCACCGACCGCACCCCACCAAAGGCCGCCCCT
>CAEGAD010012816.1:0-13860 GCA_903067055.1 Poeciliopsis paucimaculata
TTACAAAACACAAACTATTATTTTTATTTTAAATTTTTTATTTTTTTATTTAATAAATTTTTTTTTTTTTTTTTTTTTTTTTTTTTTTTTTACAAATGATGAAGAAAACATGTTCTGTAAATGTGAATGATGAAACAGGACAAAAAGCACTGTTAGAAACAGAAATTGCTGATTAGGCAATACCAAGAACAGCTCTACAACGAGGGGAAGATAAATTAGTCATTTATTTGAAAGTTTTAATATTTTTTAAATGTATAAATTTTATTCTTTGTTTTTGATGGATTTTTGGTAATATAAAACCAAAAATCATCAGTACAGAATTAACTGCTAAATTAACTATGTACTGAGTTATGCTTAATTGCTGTTGCTTCTTTGGTGTATTTTTGTTTATTTTGTACCTGTTACAGTTTTTGGAGTTCTTTTGTGGGTGTTTTGTTTGAGTAAATAAATAATTTCAACTTGAAAAAAAAAACAACAAAAAAACAAAACACCATATTGTTATGCTTCTCTTTGCAGTTTTTTTTAATAAGTGGAAATTTGCTCTCCTAAAACTGTCTGTAGTGACCCCAGAAAGGTGGTTAGATGCAAACATTTAATAACGGTTATATCTTAAGTCCTTAATTATGATATTGATATGTTTCTAATGCGGATAGCGTACCCCATAGATGCTAAAAGGTGAAGGTAATTTTATTTATATAGCACATTTTCAGCAACAAGGCAATACAAAGTGCTTTACAGGATTTCAAAGGAAATACAAACAAAATAGCAAACCAAAAGAAAGAGCAAAAGAAGAAAAAGCCAATAATGTTGATGCAAAGTAAATTAACTAGTTACTCCTATTCAGGGTTGTTAGATAAGTCTAATTCCTTTTCTGGTTTGGAGGAACAGGAATTTAAAAAAGGAGTTGCTAAGATAGTTTTTCTGGGTTCTAGAGTTAGTCTTGGTCTTTTTATTCCAGTTAGATCATTAGAAAATTGACCTTAGTGTAACTAATAAGAAAAATAATCCTTGATTATATGTAAACAATTTGATTGATGATAAATTCATCTTCTTTAATAAGTAGATTAAGGTCATAAAGTAGATTGTACCTTGTAAAATCTAAGAATGAAAGTAAGAAAAAAAGGGGATGAAAGAAAGAGAAACTGTTTTTTTTTTTTTTAAATAGCACATTCACATAGAGTTTGAAACTAACTGTCCATTACACAAAACACATTGTTAACATACCACTGAAAAAAAAACTCAGTTTATTTGTTAATTAAAAAACACAAATTCAGCTTTTGTTTAGTTAACCAGCAGAGTAAACACTGTGTCAACATTTTGCCCTGCAACATTGGTTAACTCCATGTCTGATTTTAAATGTTATTCTCCTTTCTTTTGTAATCGCTATGCTGTAAGATAGTGTGACGTACGGACATGTTTGGGATTTTTTTCTTTCTTTCATTTTCGTTGAGTTTTTACTTCCCTCTAAACAGTTTTCACTTCCCTGTCTAAACAAAATCTTCTACCACATTGTGATAGTCTAAGGCTTAAAAAACTGCTGAGGCACACTTTTTGTCCCACATGAAACAAAGCCTAAATCCAAGACTCAGGAAATAATGTATACATGACACAAATAATGCAGTCATGATCAAAACATCACGAGCTGGAGTATGTCATACCACTAAGATAATGTGGCCAATATCACCTGCATTTGTGTCTGTAACGACATTGTGAAACTTTTATGAAACAGAGACTTCATCAAAGTTGTAATGATTCAAGAAACTGTAATCCAGTTATTTTTTGAATAATTGGAAATTATATAAATTGAATGTTTCACTTGAATTTGAAATAATGTGTCAGTGTTTTTGTGCCTTACCAAGGCATTATTGTTTTAGTATGATCAGGGTGTGGGCTTCAAGAATAAAATGTCATTTATTTAGTGTATTTGGAGTATTTTTGACTGTTTCTGCATTTTAACTAATTCATTATTAAATTTGAATGTATTTTGAATTGTAGGTTCAATTCAGGTTCAAAATTTGTGGTTTTCTTTCATGACCACAAAAAGTCAGCAATGGACACCAACAATGATTGTTTACTTCTTCCAGAATGACAGCAATAGTCACATGATAAATGACTTTCTGATAAATGGGAAGACTGCTTTTGCCTTTGTATGCAAGAACGTAATCGTTCTTGTCAGCAGGCCTGAAAACTCCTTCCTCTCAAGGTTTCTCCTGAGGAACAAGACATGGAGGACAATGTTTGACATCTTCTTTCTGAGGCTTATAGTTTCTAACCAATGCTTCGTGGCAGTTCTTAACTTTTCTGTGTGCAGTGCACTCCATGGATGGATCTTTGACAAGTGGACCTGTGGAGTCACCTCAGGACTTTGATTACTCAGAGAGTACAAAGTCTCTCAATCCTCACTGTCATGACCTTCCACAATAATGTCACATTGATGAAACAACCAAACCTCAAGCTAATTTAGAGTATGGTACTTCTTCTCAGTATCATGGTGTGGCTGTTGAACCTTCTTAAACAAACAGGGAAGCGGAAAAGAAGAAGCATCAAATTTAAGTTTGAAATATTTCACAAGGTTGTTTTATAAGAAAGAGGAAAGTTGGATTTTAAGATAAATAACACATTTCCAAATTTTAAAGTAAGGATGTCCAGAAATCCAAGCCTGAAACAGAAAAAAGCAAAACCAGGGCCCTGTTGTTTAGAGCTAAAGATTCCCTACATGTTTTATTAGTTTGCTTGGTTGCTTAGACTTGCTTTATTTTAGTTTAGTTTACCTGGTGATGATAGGGCCTTATTATAAGAAGCAATATGTCTTCCTTGTTTAAGTAGCTGTTCTTTATTTACTTTCTGAAAACGTTTCTGTAACAATAAAAGAAAGCTCCTGTGTCTTGTAAGACTGAAATTGGAAAAAAGGAATATGAAAAGTTAAAATAATGAATTACAAGATTCATTTCACTCAAACGAGATGAGACTTGACTGATTTTGATTACCAGACGGTAGTAAAAATAAAACTGTTGATTGGTTGAATTGTTGAGTCATTGAGATTTAAAATTCATTTTATATGACACTGATTATTACAACAGATAGATAAAAGGGGAAATGATTGATTGGTCAATGATTAGCTGTACGAAATGCGTAAGATTTATAATTTGTTTTAGCTTAACTTGTGCCATCCTTATTTTATTTTTTGGTATGTTTAAGCCTCTTAATAGAGGTAAATCTGAGGGTTAAAACCAGAAGCTAACTACAAGTAAAAAGGAATCTGATTAAAACTGTCTTTAAATACTTATTAATTAGGATTTTATAACAAGTTGTATGAGAGAAACAAACTTCAAGGTGAAAAATATATATTTTCAAAGAGAAAACGTGAGCTCTATTACCATTTATTTTTGTTTTGAAACACCATAAAGCGTCAGAATGGATCAGCAGTAACATCTGATGTAATCTGAAACAGAAAGAGAGAAGTTTGCCTTCTTATTTTTGCTCTTCCTTTAAAGTGCAGTTCAACGAAAAAGCTGGAAGTTTCTGCTGTCTGGGGTAAGTTTTTTTTAACATTGTTTTGTATTTGATGGAGAATTGTGTTCTTTTTCAGTAAGATTTAACAGAAGACGCTGTAAAATTCAAAATTGACAAGTCCTAAACTTGTGTTCATGTTCCTTAGATATTCAGCAATGGACTACAACTACAACAGCACAGATGAAGATGAGGACAGCCTCCCATTTGCTTGTCAGTTTTTGGACATTTCAACCATTACTGGAGTCGTGTTCATCATAATCTTTATCATCAGCGTCATCGGCAATGTCCTCCTCTTATGTATTCTCTTTACTTTTGAAAAACTCTATCTCGTCACAAAAATCTTCATCATTAACCTTGCTTGTTCTGATTTGATCTTCACTGCCTCAATCCCCTTCTGGGCTGTCTACCACCTTCACTACTGGGTCTTTGGGGACTTTTTGTGCAAATTCATCGTTTGGGTGTACTTCACTGGTCTGTACAGTAGCATCTTTGTACTAATGGCGATGACTGTGGATCGTTTTTTTACTGTGGTGCTGAACAACTGGCCAAACAACAATCAGAGGAAGAAACAGTATGCCATCGGTGCCTGTGTGGTTGTCTGGGTGATCAGTATTGGTACATCTATGTATGACGCTTTCAAAATGGAGCCTTCTGATGATTACTACTGTGAAGTTTCTTATTCTGATGAACTTGAATATTATTTCCAAGTTCCTCTGCTTTTTTTCATCCCAATTGCCATTATTATTTTCTGCAATTGTGCCATTATATATACGATTTTACGGACAGCGAACAGAACAAGACACAAAGCTCTAAGTGTAGTTTTTTGCATTGTTGCCGCCTATATCATCTGCTGGGGACCGTACAATATTGTACTTCTCATTAGGGATTTGTACAAACCCAAAGACTGTGAAGAACTGAAGCGGTTGGATATTGCCTACAAGATCTGTGAAATGCTTGCCTTCTCCCACTGCTGTATGAATCCTCTGCTTTGTATGCTCACCCAAAAGTTTCGAAGACACCTGTTTTATTTTTTACGCCACAGAGTTGGCATTAACAGAGGAAGAGCCAACCGACCAGAACATGTCTCATGTTGAGAATGCCAGTCCAGCTTGCAAAACACATGTCCAGCTTAAGCTGCACAACAAATAACTATCGAAAACCCCCAAACAGCAGCTTACACAAGAGGAACTCTCATTTTTTAAATTTATATGTGCACAAGTTTGCACAAATTATATTTAAATGGTGCATCTGAAAGCCAGAAGTACTAATTATAATTCACAGATATAGAATCTTAAAAGTCTGGATATTTTTCCACACTGATTGGATTGACTCATCATGTTGAAGAGTAACACTTCAAGCATTTTTAAAATATTTTTGGCACCAAATTTTTTTTTTTTGCAAGTTGGGTTTGTGGATCTGAAGTTTTTTTTTTTTTTTGTTCAAAATCACAAAATTTATTGTGAGGATAATGTTAGTCAGTTTTGTATGTTCAACTTAGTTATTTTCTTCTTTCTATTTGCTTTTTGTATTGTGTTTTATAAGTGATCAGGACTACATACTATATATGTAATACTGTTGGGCAATACCAAGCACAATTCCATGATTGAGGAACAATAAATAAAAAAATTGTTTTGTATTTGTTTTACTTTTTTATGTAGCATTTTCAATCATTTGAAACTGCTGATTAACTATGTACTGAGTTAAATTTTGCTATTAGTGCTTGAGCTTAGTTTGTTTTACCCGTTTTATGGTTTGTGTGTTTTTGAGTAAATAAAACATTTTTGCTTGGAAAAAAAAAAAAAAAAAAGATCTCGTCAACCTATCTGTTCAATTTTCTCAAAAATTAGGAAAAAACTATGTTTCTTTGTAGTGTTTCTTGAGTAAGGGGAAACAGGCTTATCGAAATATGTGATTAAAAAGTCTTTAATGACCACTTGCACACACCTTTTCTCCTATATATTTAGGATACATATGATGACTTCTTATGTCCTGTGCTTACATTAAATCATATCAGATTTATGAGGATATGTTTCAGTGTCTTTTGTGTGCATAATCAATTTTTTTTATCTATCCTAGAGTAAAAAAAAACCCAACAACAACAGAAGCAATAAAAACACCCATCAAAGTTTGTTAAATTCTGGATTTCTTTTTAATCATCATAGTGGATTATTTGCAAACATAATTAATAAAAACTAAAGTGTAAATCGATGAAACTTTTTTTCTGGCAGTTCCTACCACCAAAAAGGTCAAATAAATGAAATAGCTTATTTTTTAAGAAGCTTGCTGTGATGTATAATGAACAGAAAATGTGGGATTTAATAGAATAGATTCTACTTTATTTGTTTAGACAAAATATGGAGTGAAAATCAACAGTTTTCCACTTTCAATAATCTTGGTTTTAAATTCCTTCTGATAAATATGTTTTTATTTTCCCTACTTTATTAATCTGTCAGACACATGTTCTTTATTTATTATAAGAAAGAGGAAAGTTGGATTTTAAGATAAATAACACATTTCCAAATTTTAAAGTAAGGATGTCCAGAAATCCAAGCCTGAAACAGAAAAAAGCAGTAGGCTATATCTTATTTAATTTTTTTTTTGTAAATAAGCTAACAATGAGGGAAGTAGAATACACAAATTAAGTAAACCAATTGTGAAAGTTTTGTAAGACCTTTTTATAAGAAGAAGGAAGATAAAAGAGGAAAGTTTTATATTGCAAAAGAAACTTTTTCTCACATGATGAACAAACTAAACTGTTCTTCACTTCCTCTTGGTGAATTTTTTATTCATTTGTAGAATACTGTGGTGTATAAATTAACCCTAAAGGGGGAAACAAAAAGGAATGAAATGTAATGTAACTTCTAGAAATGGCCTGCGATCAAAATTTCTTTTCATAGTGTTAAATTACATGACTTTTGATTAATTATCTAAGAGTTGTATTATGAGACACACATCCTGATGTTATGCAATGCATAGAAATTGTACTTTAAAGCATGATGCTGCCGCTGCCATATTTTACTGTGTGCACAGAAACCTTTTGGCTGATGCCCAATGAAGCTAGATTTAAGAATTGCAACCATAATTGTGATCAATGACCATGACAATCAAATCTGAATTTTTCTTATGAAGAAAGACTTCTGTCTTTCAACTTCTGTCAATCCGGCTCCTTAGTTTAATTTGACAAAAAGAACACAGTGGATTTCTGTCATTATGGAAAGCAGTCATTGAAAGTTCTTAAAATTATTTTAATATTGCTGTTAATTCCTTAGCAACCTCCTCCAGCCAGTTTTTGAAATGTCTTTTCAATGATTTCTGAAAAATACATTGTGTGTATTGTATTTTTCAATAATAATAATAAAAATAAAAGTAATAATAATAATAATACTACAGTGGGATTTTTTTGCACTTTTGTCCTGATACCTTCGTACCTTAGCTAAAGGTGAATCGGATTCAGTGTAAACTTAGGAAGACTGAATGCTGAAAAGTGGTTTGAACCAAAGTTACTAGTTGTAATTCTACGTGGGGAAATTAACTTGTGTCTTGCCAGAACGTCTAGGACAGAGCAACATTTCTATGTATATTCTCCAGAAATATAATTTTCTTTTGTATTTCTCAGGGAAAATAATCTCCTACAATGCATTTCTCTGGAGTCCTGTCAGTATATTCAAACTTGGCCCCGATGGCTCAATGTCTGGGGGCGGGGGTCCGGAGAGGAGTGCTCAGGGACAGCTCAGTGGGTCTCTGTAACAGCACTCACATCTCTGGGGCCAGATTAAGCTTAATTAACTAAACCATCCAGCATGCTTGAATGAATGGATAGAAGTCAAGGGCAGAGCAGTCACAGGAGTGCTCGCACATTGTCTGGCAAGAAAGAGCTTCATAACTGGATGTGTAAAATTTGACACTCTAGCTGTTCAAAGCCATGTTTAAGGCTAAGTACAATAAAGAGACTTGTTCTGCCTTAATTGCATTGATCTATGTACGTCTGAAAGCATCACTTCAAGGTTTTTCTGTATTGGAAAAAGTCTTCATGCATTACTTTTTCACATTATGCTTATTTTATTTAATTAAGATCTAAAGTAGCAGACCAAGTCATGAAAGTTCATTTATAGAGTGAAAGATACAGATTTCAGAATTTTAGGGCAGGAAAAAAAAATGTATTACTTTGGGCTTTCTCTGATGCCACTACATAACATCTCCAAATTAGTAAATTTGAGTCCAGCTGTGTATAATCAGTATAATTCCAACTTTTTAAAAAAGGCCTCAAAGATTGATTAGTGAACGAACAGCAGCATGAAGACCAAAGGACTCTGCATACCATTCTGAATACTCTTGGTAAATATGGCGATGGCCTAATCATGCTGGAAATACATTATTGTAATCATGTACATTTTGTACATGATTACAAAACGTGAAAAAGTTCAAGGGTTGTTAATACTTACGTTTAAAGGTACATTACATTTAAATATTTTAATAAAAGGAACTGACTGAGCTGCTTAAACTCTACAACATATCACGTCATAGATCAGAAAGAACGAGTCAAACTTGAAATGTACACTCTATCCTGCAGAGATTCTGCTTACAATTTCAAAACATCCCACTTCTTTTGAGTCAATGCATTCTTATCTCCGAGTTCATTTTCTCAGCAAATGATGTTGTTGTTCACTCATCTTTTTAGCCACAAGCAAAACAGCTGTTGTTGTTTTCTTATGTAGTCAGTGCTACTAGCCTTCCATGGCCTTAAAATTCCTGCCATTCCCGTTTTTTCTCCCAGGCAAGTCGCACATCGATATCTCCCCTTTAATTTCAGTTATCTGTAACGATAATTACTCTGACCATATGTGAATTTAATTGATGCCTTTCAAATGTGTGAAATGTGTGTGCGTACTCTGTTCATGTCGCTAATAAAGTCTTATTGCTTGTTAATCTGGACTGTCAGGAAAACACATGCAAATCAATTAAGTGTGCCAGTTCTATCTTTTCTAACAACTGTTTTGTTCAATAAATATTGACAACATAATCCTTATGCGGCAAATGCCGACATGTATGTCGTTTCATTAATGCAACTTTTCCTGAAATTCTCATCAAGTTTGTTATTGAAAATTTAAAACAAAACAAAAAAATGGAGAAGAAACAAATTAATCTCAAACATAAATGGAAAGAAAAACCCACTGAAAAAAAAATAAAAAATAAAAAATCTGCTCAAACACAAATACAAAATTGTGTTTAAAAACCTCTTTAAAAAAATAATCTTGATTTAAAGAAGCATTGTGATTTACCAACTTCCTCTGCAATACTGCTCTCTTCCACTAGAGGGCAATTTATACTGGACTAAAGCAGTTCTTACATTTTGATATCACAGTTCCGTCTTACTGCACATACTGTAACAAAGCTGACAAGAAGTTATTGGTCCATACACATATATGTTCTCTGATGTGAATTTTATGAACACGTTTTTGGGCTCCTGGTGCGTTTTAGACACAAACCATGAAGAACAACTGCAACCTGTCTCTGATATATCTTAGGGTCATCCTCCCCTTTTTACCTGCTGTTGTCAAATAGGAAAAAAAAGCCTAGTGATTAACTACCGAGGAGACTTAATTAAGAAATCAAACATCTGGATATTCAGACTGAGCTTTGCTGCATCAGTTAAAAAGTAGCCATTTGATGTATCAAACAGTGCGGCCTGATGTTTCGCTTAAATTTTTCCATCTGGCTTGTTTTCTCGCTAAACTTTATCCAGAAATTCTCCCTTTTTTTGGTCTGTACAATTCTTCCATCCATAAGTATTTCATTCCAGTTTACTGCTTTGCAAATCCTTAAAAACTTTTAATTTAGGTGAAAAGAAGGTCTAAATCTTGAGGCTTAGAGAGTTTTACAAGTTTTACAAAATTACCTTGCATTTTGTCAAGTTCTTAATCTGACAAATGAGCCTCATCTTAACACACATATATTACATTGTATTGAAGGAATTAAAATGACTGGATAATATTGTGATTTGAAAAAATCGCATGTAATATGTAAATATCTAATGACCTCTTCAATGTTCTCCATGTTTAAAATGAAGTAATTTATCATACCTCAGAGATCATAAGGCGTTTTCCAGTTTTATTGACTAAACAATTTGCTTTGAATTTTAAAACGGCAAGTTGAAAATCACTGGTGAACTTTATGTTCAGTCTGGTTCTGGATCAGCACAGATTACTGTTTGTTCTTATTTTTGTGGTTTGTGTTAACATATTGATAATAGTTCTTTAAAATACTATAAACTTTAAAATGCAAGTTTACACTAATAATATCTCATGGTTCCTCCGTCTTTGTACACCACTGGCACACATTCAGTGTGCGTTGTTGCATCCAGCTTGTGTTAAACATTCAGTGGCCAGGTGAAAACTGGCCTGGACTGGGCTTCTGCCATTCCCAGCACACTCTCAGTGTTGCTAACTGGGTGAATGACAGAATACCTCGCACATGAGCCAGGAACTGCACCTGCGTTGCCCCAAATGTCCTCCAGATGGGAAAGTGTCTGTTGATATTTTAAAGGATACGTATACAGTCATTTAGTAGAATGAAAAGTTTATATTGTTGTTTTGCAAAAGAAAGGTTCTCAAAGGTACAACAACAGAGACAATGGCCACAATATTTGATTTATATGATTTCACGTCAGTCAATTAAATATCTCTATTCACTCAAGAGAAAATGTTTGGGATGAGGGTCCAAAGGTCCTGGTCAGACTTACCCTAAACATTGACTTTGTAAGTTAGTCTCAGTTGGCATGTTTAATCAATAATCACTACCTTCAAATCACATTTATGCATCTTCAGACATCTTTATGAGGGCAGCCAGAGGCAACAGAAGACAACTAAGCAGCTGCTTGGTCCCACAAGAGACCTTGGATTGTCAAATTCTCAAATGTATATTTTTGGAATAAATAATTTATCAGTAACATTCATACAAATGGGTCATTCTGTAAAACAGTTGTCTTCCGCAAACATTCTGCTTTGCCAGAATTAATTTTTGAATTGTAGAAGCTTTGAATTTCTCTAAAAAATAAAGTTTTAACATTGAACTCTGCTTAACCAAGCAGAGTCAGTTGTGATTAAGTTTCTTACCTCGAAGTCTGAAGCTATAATGCCGGTCATGATAAATGGATGAGTTAAACGAGATATCAAATGAAAGATGGTGAGGAAAAGTAAGAATTTTCAACCAGATTTATGGGTTGGTTGGATGGAAGACTAAGATGGCACTTAAATTATATTTTGCCTATTTAACAAAATTTTGCTCAAGATTTACTTCTGCCTCACAACTGTTAATAGTTGTTTGATCCTTGTTTTGTATCAGGAATACCTAAGGCTAGAGGGCCAAGCAGAGGTTCAGAGCAGTTTGCTGCACATATACAAATATCAGTTCACGTCTGTTGATGACCTTTGATCGAACCTACATACCTACACTTGCTGTTACACCCCCACAGTAGGACAATAAAAGATACACCTATTCTATTTTATTATACATAAGGTCTGACAACAGTGCCTCACTCTTGTCGGGAATGGCAAATCCTAACAGGGATTTTGTTTTATTTAAAAATAAAATAAATAAATAAATATACAAAAAACAAATGTTATCAAAAAAAGAAGGAAAATAGTCAGACCTCCATTAATTCCATGCCACACCAGTGCATGCTCGACCTGTTTCCTGAATACCTTAGAGAGCCTTTTAGATCTTGGCATGGTGACACGACACACTTGTCAAGATGGCAAAGGTTTAAATGAGAGAGACTGTGTCTACAAAACCTTCACACTCTGGCAACGGCTAAGTGTTGGCTAAGACTTTGTAGGTTTAAATATTTGATATTTAGGATAATTTCTTATTCCTTTCATGTGTTTGGTTTCTTTATATGATTAAAATAATGGCATAATTTCACAATTAAAACTAAAACATTAGAAGAATAACGGTTTTACTTGTTCAGTGTCAAAAATGTGGAAACAATCTCCAAAGCATGTGCATTATTTAATTATTGCCGTTGTTGTCATATTTAATATTAAAAACATAGAGAGATACTTATAGTTGTAAGTAAGCTACGCAGAAAATTTACTTTGATTTATAGAAGTATATATAAAATTTATGTCTGAACTTTACAAAATTTTGAAGCCTGAAACTAATAAAAACAAAAAGTAAAGTTTCTCTGCAAAGGCCAGTATTATATTAGGTCAGCACAAAAATCTTATGTTATCTACATTTGTATGACCTACACAATCCTGGAACTGTGTAGGCCACACTACCAACTTGACAACTGTGTGTCACGTTGGTACACAAGGATAAGCTGCAAGTGACATGTGGAAAGCTGAGTGGAAGGATGAAATATGAGCTTCAAAGAAGTTTTGAGTGCAAATACTTCACAGTAGATTGACATATGTTTCTCTAGAGCAAGGTTCATTAATTTATTTGTTTAGATGACCGATCATGTAATATCAAGGTTTGCAGAAACCTTAGGAATAATTTTGTGGGTTTCTTTAGCTGCAAGTTGCAGCAATCAAACGTAACTGAAGAAAACATTTGAACTTGTCACTGTGTGTTCAATCAATGTATAAATTTGTATGAGCTTACTCCTAAAGTTCCAGCTATTCTAATTTAAATAATCTTGATGAAATGTTTAAATAAGCGCGTACTAAATTCTGTATCTCTGTCTACATTCCAACACATACCTGTGACATACCTCTTTATTAAAATGGCTGTTACACTGAAAAATAAAAACATTTTCATCTCGGATCTTGGGTCTCAGCACCTGGACCACTTCCCACTGAACTCATGTCCTGCAGACTCCACGTTTTGGCTTGTCCTTTCTTATCCTCAGGCTGCACCAGCTGCCGTCTACCTCCGACCTCACTCCAAGCTCCTAACATGTTTTCCTCTGGTCGTCTTGTCAATCCTGTTTCTCGTTTTGTGTCTGCTCTCCCGTCTTCTTTAGCTCAACTTTCCAAAAAAGGTGAACAGGAGTGATTCTCAATAGCACCGTGCATGACTAATGGTGGAAACATGTTAAAATCATTGCAGAAATGTCCTTGGGAAGACAAATGAATTTTCAGCAGAATAATTAACTTAATTAACAAATTTGCATGCATATTCATCAGGGCCATTGAAGTCTTTCCAGCTCAGCTTGATGAACGTTGCTGTGTAATAACCAGCTCATTTACATTCTGCCATCCACTGCCATTTGTGTGGATTACTGAGAAAAGGCAAAGTGTGTGTGTGTATATAGATGGTGTGAGAGCAATGTTCTATGTGCATACACACTGCCTTCTTTCCTTTAACATGTCATATAAAAGCTTGATGAATTAATTTGACATATAGTTTTGTTGTATACACTCCTTTCCATTTGTCCCAGTTGCCCTTGCTTTTGCACACTGATGAATAAAGAGTTCACACACAGTCATATCCATGCACACATACCTTGCAGGAATGCAACTGATCCAGGGCTGAATTTATGTCTGTGCCTGTGCGCCAAACCCATATCTCTTTGCATCCTAGTCCCCCAACCCCCATCTCTCTGGTGGGCAGTTCTTGGCACCGATCCTGAGTCGTAAACCCTCCTGGGCTGCCAGACTGCGAGCTGTTAAAAACCACGAGGCCCTCCGTACCCCCTCCCCATCTCTGCAGGGCAATCTTTAAAGGCAGCAAGGTGTGACGGCACAGACTGGCAGCTTGGCAGCGATGCCCGAGGATACCAACGTTCCGTCAGCCATGAACGGGCACCATCACATGGGCTCGCCTAACTAATATGCTCATCGTACATGTGCCTTTCTCATGCCTCATCTGGGCCGGCGAGAGACAAAGGAATTCATTAAAAAAATTCACATAGAGTTGTTTTGTGATTTTGTTGGGATGTAGTTAATTGGGAATTTCACACAAGCTAAGACAACTGAAGGAGAGAGCATCCAAATGAGTTTAGAAAAGTTAATTACACTCACTTGGCTGTGTGTACGTATTCACACAAGTGTGTGTCCTTGGTCTGGCAGGGCAGGAAACAACAGGGAAATTTGGTCCAAAAAAACTCACATTTATCCTTAAAACCACGCCTCTCCATTAATTCAAGTGACATGAGGAAATCACAACTAAGTTATCTCTTACTATGATTTAGAGCAGGGGTGCTCATACTTTTTGAGACCAAGATCTACTTTTTCTCTCACCAGCCGGCTGAGATCTACCTCATGAGACGAAGACATAAAAATTGTAAATTAAACTCTATTGACTTATTTTATATGGGAATATACATCAGTTATAGCAGAAATAATAAAGTGATAGAAAACCTGATGCAGTTGCTTCCTCAGTGAGATTCTGACACTGGGAGCA
>CAEGAD010012821.1:0-36083 GCA_903067055.1 Poeciliopsis paucimaculata
ATGGTTGTTTGTCCTGTTTGTTTCTGTGTTGCCCTGCGACAGACTGGCGACCTGTCCAGGGTGTACCCCGCCTCTCGCCTGGAACGCAGCTGGAGATCGGCACCAGCAGGGACAAGGGTGAAAGAAAATGGATGGATGGATGGAAGTTTTCCATACTACATTGGGTAAAGCCAGATAAAAAATTCTTCTGGGATCTTATTCTGTTGTACCATTGATTTTTTTTTTAAGGTCTGATAAAAGTGTAGTGTTAGGGGATGTCAGAAATGCAAGAGGAAGATTGTGACACACTGCTGCCTGGAAAAAAATAAATTGGAGCATTCCAACAAATTATTGGAAGTGTTATTTCAGCAGGACCTTCACCTGAGAGCCGGGCCAGCAGGAAGACCTCTTCAGCGACTGAAAACCAGCGCACTCCCAGACTGCTGTGCTGGGTGACATCAGTGAGGAAGCCACTGTTCCAGTTGTGAACTGGATAAAGAAAATCCATCAGGTTTCCTCCAGGATAAAACCTGCGAACACCACTGTGGTTTCCTGGAGACACATTCAACACATTCCAAAAACACTTCAGTGAAGACATTAGTTTTGCTCAAGCCTTTTTTCATATCTAGCTGGTATATGATGTAAACAGCTACAACTTCTGCATGTACAATGTACATGTACACAATGTACAAAACGATGTGTCAGTGCAGGCACATAAGCCTGCTGCACATATGCCAAGAAGTCATAATTTCTTGGCATATTTATATTTTAAAAGAAGGTTTTTAAGAATCCCAAGTCTAAGTTATGCTTCATCATTTACTCCCTTTATTTTTAGTTGTTACCAATGTTCCCTCTAATTTTTCATGTGTCTGAGTGTACACACTAACTGCCTGAGTACACTGAGGACCACTGTGAGCAACATCAGGTGTGTGCACTGTGGCCACACACCAGTATTACACCTGTTATAAATCTGGGATCATAGAAAGTTACATGGCTTGTTAAAAGAATCAGATTACAGCAGCAACTTCCATTAGTTTGATTTTTATACAAGTGATTTAAAATGAAAAAACAAAAACATTGCTGTTCATGAGACGCATAGTATGTTATATGTAAGAGTCCTGCTTTGGCCATGGTGAGAAATGAGACATTACACCTTTCAGACATAACTTTTTGTTCACATTAAAACATTCACATTGTGCACAATGAAATGTGTGCCCTAGCTTGTGATACTGTATTAATTCTTGTAACTCTGTCCATAAAATATTTAATTACACAGTTTTTTCACGTCTGTCCTTCTCACTTCTCCAATGGTTGTACACTTTGCCCAGGTTGATGGCTCCATCTGTTTCTTGCTTTGACTTTATGCACATCAGCTGGTCCACTTCAAGACAATTTCTGGATGCTGTTTTAAACTAAATCCTCTTTCACAATCAGCACTGGATGCTTGAAATGTAGCACAAATTTCCAAAAGCTGTGAGATATGTTTTAGCACCTCACAATTAAGTACTGCCGCCACCATATCTGAGAATGTGCTGAATGACCCCTGTTTAAGTTTTTGCTTCATAATGTACTTGAATTCAACATATTGACTGTTAATGGCCTCCATATACTGTGGGTGGGGGAGAATGGCCTCATATTTCTTTGCCAGTGTAGATAGAAATGTCTGCTGATCCATAGTCAAAACTTATGTCTGAGCTCAATGCTTCCATGTTTAATGCTGATAACTCCTTTAATTCATCCTCTGGAAAACAAGCATCCATGTGATCCTAGAGCTTACAAATAAAAAGAGTAATCTCAGCAGTATTTCTGTCATCAGTTGATGAAGTCCCCATTGCCTCTTTGACACGGTCACTCCACTGTATGTCTTTCACCTTCGAGTATTGGGAACACAACTTCTCAATCTTTGGTCATGCAAAGCAGTGTCCTTCCATCATACTCAGGTTGTGTCTTTGAATGGAAAGGTAGAGTTGTGCCATCTCTGCTAAAACATCTCCCAGAGCATTGAGAGTAACCTTGAACTTGGAATCACTCAGCTTTTTGCAGCAGTACTTTGCCACTGGATCTTTGTTATCAGTGAATTTTCTTTTGCAATGTTCTTCAAGCACAGTGTAGTTCCTCAGAACAGCATGCACAGCTTGGTGCTGCGTCAACCATCGCACTTCGTTCAGAGTCCTGAATGATGAAGTCTATCTTTATCAAGAATCCTTGCTAGATCCTCCATTTTACAATCTTCACAGCTGACCGGGAGAAAGTGGAATACACAGTTCCAGAAGAGTTTCTACATTTTTCATCAAAGGCACATCTTTCCAGGCATCATCAATGCCCAAGTCCAGCTGGACCACACACTCAGTTAGGTATGGCATTTGGCGCTTTTACAAAGCTGCAACTCCATTGTGTTTTCCCAGCATTACTGAAGCACCATCAGAGGTCAGTATCACCATTCTCTGCATGTCCATATTTGAAATAAAATTGAGTTATTGTCTCCGCAATGTCCTGAGCAGTACATGCTGTCAGCTGGATGATGCCACCAAACACACTCTTTTATTCACATCATTTTCCTCCCGGTATTTAATATATATGACCAGCCTGTTATATACTGTTATGTCTGTGCTCTCATCTACTAAGAGGGTATGCCTGGGTGCATTTTAAACATTGCACATACACTCGTTCTGCACGATCTCACAAATTCAAAAGCATAGTTTTTGCTTCTCCAGCTTTCTGGTACACTCTCATACTTTGCCATGTGATCATGGATTTGTCTTTGGTCATTGTACAATTCCAACAGCATTCAAATGACTTTTCTCCTGAGGTAGTTCAACTTCCATCCAGTCCACATTTTTTCCTCTGAAAACTCGCTTGCTACTTTGGCTTCGCTGCTTGGTTTGCAGAGTAAACCTTTCTCACTCGAAAACGAAACAATCTCACCCAGCTTCACCACTTCTTCTAGATTTGCACAAGTTCCGACAGCCATTCCATCTTAAAGATGCGCATTTCTTTTTTATTTTGGCTCGATGAGTGGATGTCGTACTGCCCGAGTCTCTTAACTCCACCGCACTTTTCCTACCTAGCAAATCTGCACGGTGCCACAGTGCACATGGACAAGGCAAATACACACAATAGCATGTGATGACTAGCTGTGTAGCGAAAGTAAACCATAGCATATCATTGGCTGGACACCTAGTTCGGATAATGTCTTTGGTCCAAAGTCAAAACTGATGTTTGAGCTCAATGCGTAGTTCACGTTGGATTTTATTTTATGCGCTGCATAGATTTTATTGTGCGCTGAGAATGTGAGAGTGGTGCGCAATTGCGCAAGCGCGCAGCAGCTAAGAGGGAACATTGGTTGTCATCCTCTGAATCTCTGAAAACAATGCTCAGACAAAAAACAGTTATTTTCCACATGTAAACAAATTAATTTGTGAAGTTTTCCGTTATGGGATTATTCCATCTACATCACAAGTAATGCCTGAGCATTATTCTTTACTTGCAGCCTCTTTAAACGCAGTCAGCGTAGGTTCATAGATATCGTAGTAGACTTGTGCAGGTTGGGTGTTGTCCCGGACAAACAGCAGGTCACTGACGGTTGGATGATCTGAACCCTGCCACAGAGTCAAGCTGAACCTAAAAAAACATGCACAGCTTAAACTGAATGACCAACTTTAAGATCGACTGAATTTAGTTGCTGCTTCAAGCTTCAGGTCTGTCCACACATGTCTGTGTGTCTGATATGTTGTGATTCTTGTAATGCTGGTGCTGTTTGGTACCTTGGTGACTGGTTGAGGAGCCAGCTGATGTGCTGCCATCCTTTGTGGACCAGCAGAGCATGAACTGGGAACGTCACCTACAGAGAGCCAATGTTCAACTTGATGACCAGAAAGTTACTGTTACACTGCTGTGCAGTCCACTACGCAGCAGCCTTCAGTAATTGCTAAAAAATAAAACTGTTCTATATTTTTTTTCCGGAAATTTAAAAACTAAATGTTTTTTTAAATACATAAGAATAGCAAAAACAGTGAATGTCATTTCAGGGGAGAAATTCACAATATGTTACTCTTTGATGGGGCAGACCAGATTAATACAACCAGAGGTGGCTGCCATTGTTATATTGACCTAACCTCCCTCCCTTCCTCTCTCCATCCATCCATCCATCCATCCATCCATCCATCCATCCATCCATCCATCCATCCATCCATCCATCCATCCATCCATGGATGGATGGATGGATGGATGGATCCTAGGAGGATGGATGGATCCTAGGAGGATGGATGGATCCTAGGAGGATGGATGGATCCTAGGAGGGCACCCTAGGAGGGGTGCCCTCCTAGGGTAGGGAGGGCACCCCTCCCTACCCTAGTGGGGTAGGGAGGGGTGCTGGTGCCTACCTCCAGCTATTGACCTAACCTATTCTACACAATAAACACTATGCTGCATTAGATAAAGTCAGATTTTATTCCTTCTGCTTTTGAAGGAATTGTGAATAGTTTAAAGCAGCAAATTAAACTAACATGCATCCGCTGTTTCAGCTGTGCTGACCTATGACAGAAAACTCTACACCAAGTTTTACCCACAGATGTTTCTTTTCTCTTACCTTCTGAGGGACATCTTTGATCAGATGGTACATGTGTTCCACCATGTCTCTGGAATAAGTTTCAATAGCAATTTGAGGAATATAGAGAACCTGTCAGACACATAGTGATGTTAAATGACACAATCATTCCTTATAAAAATGATCTATTACACAGACAAAGGATCCAAGGCTGAACCTCAGCCATTAAAACCTTGACAACAATTTTGCATCAGCTTTCCTTTCCAATTAGTGACATTTTATGGAAATACACTCTACTAAAAATACAACACAACACAAATATTCCAGAACAATGTCTTTTAGTGAAGATGAATCTAAAGCAGATACATCTGTCCTTAGATATTTTACATATTGATGAGTTTGGCAAAAAACTAAAACACCATATCAGCACCTCATACTACCTGTTACGAATAGTGGAGAGGCTGATGGCTTGGGCTTGGCTTTAATCCATTTATTGATTCAACATTGAACTCTGGAAACTGATAAAACCACAGCTAACAGTAAAATAATTCCACTTTATGCTATTAGATCATCATGAGCTCAGTTTGTGAGAACACAGACAGCCTGTGTTCTGTGACCTTTGCTTGACCCAGAAGACTGGAGGTCTTTGACAAGAGTCTTCACTTCTGCATCTCAAGAGGCAAAATGTAGACTGTCAAGTTTGTGTTAGGTTTGGAGTTTGAGACTGCTGTTCTACAAGTTATTGAATCACTTTGTGGTGAGAATGGATTTCTCTGCTACCACCAACACAAAATGGATACATTTATGAAGAGTGATTTCCTGTCTTCATTTGAAGAAACATATCCTAGGGACCAGGTAGGAACCAAGACATTGACTGCAGAACTGTAGAAGTCATTGCAACACTCACTCCACTCACAGGAGTTATAATGGCTTAAAACGTGAAACAAGAACACCAAACTGATGTGTGGTGTCCTTGTAAGGTGATGAACATACACACCATCCATCCAGGAGACAAAGTCACATCTGGAAATGTCTTCTGAATCAACTGAAGAAATCTGGGAAAGTGATGAAAAACAGCAATTCACTAACAGCTTTGCTTCATAACTGATCCTGCTCAGCTAGCAAGAATATTTAACTGAAGAGAGGAAATAATCATTAAAGACTTGTGTTGGATAAATTGTTTTATTATTATCTTATATTTGTTTGTTTCTTTTATATTGTCATTTACTCTTATAATGATTTGTTTTATATGTTCACGTTCATTCTAGCTTAGGAATGTTTCTGTGTCTTTGTAACCATGATTCCTTTCTCAGAAGGCCTTTTTGTAGAAGTGCAGTTTGATCACAGCTTCCTGAGAGCAGGTGTCCCACAGCAGATAAGCACAGCTTGCTTGACCTGGGTGATAGTTGTAAAGCTTTTTCTCCGGGCATTTTAATCAGGTTTTGAAACACAAAAATTGGCTGATTGTCAGTTGCCCAATGGTGTGACCTTGTATCATTTATCTCTCTGACACGACTGCTGGCTGCTGCTACACAACTGGCTCTCCCTGATTATAATTTGCCATTTTATTTGGATGTTTCTGAAACAGAACTAACGATGAATGCAGTTCTGTTTCAGAAAAAAGGGGGAGAGAGCGGAGGGTTCTCCAGTATGTCAGTACAATGCTGGATCCCATGGAGAAAAGACATCCTGGATGTACAAGACATGCAACAGGAGTGGGGGTACGATCAGAGCAAGACCAGAGTGGCAGCAGGAAATGCGGCTGCAAATGCGTCAGCCAAAAGGGCCGCTGGATACTTACCATCTTTGTTAATGGTAAGTACTGACACTGAACAGGTGGAACGGAATCACCTAGATAAAATCATGCAACATCAACAGGGGGTTTTGCCAGAAGAACTATCTATGGAAAACAAGAGGAGCCATTTGTCAGGATGGCCTGTGGTGAGGTCCTGATGGTAAGGTGAAAAAAAAAAGCTAAAGGGAGCATCCATCTCTGTTATGTTTGGATCCTGAACCTGACCAATACGCCTTGGACTTTATTTCCAGCAGGTTTGCTAAGACTAGCCTTTTATATTTGAGAGCTTCAATGTGCTCTCGATTTCCTGTGGATTCACTAAGTTGTTCTAATATCGTGGAAACAATATTAATCTCCATGTCATGTGGTGGTGGTTAGGAGGTGGTGAGGCAGAGGCTTGGAGACCAAGGTAGATGTTGAAAGGTGGTTTAATGGTAACACAAAGCAGGAACACATAGTCAACAATAGTCCACAGGCCAGGCAGTAGGGCTGAACAGAAACCAGGCCTCACACCGGTAGCAACAGGCCATACGAGCGGATGGGAAGGACAAACGACGACAATAAACGACAACAAACGACAAGGATCCGACGACACAGGAGGGATTAAATACACAGAGGGTAATCAAGGGAACAAGACACACCTGGGAGCAATCAAGGGGAAGAAAGGACAACGAGGAGACTCAGGACACAGAAAACTCAATTAAACACACAGAAAAACACGGAACATGACACTCCAGATCTCTGATAGATATGGTAACGTCACGGGTGACATTGACAGTGTGCTGATGACTCAGCAGTTTTATTTGAATTTTCCCATAGTCCCATCACTGTCTCAGACAGGTAAAAATCAGACTTCCTCAGTCTAAAACCAGTCCAAAAATAACTTAAACTCTCTTGACCTTGATCATAAGTTAAAGCTGAGTTAAAATGCCAGTAAGCGCTTTTAGATAAATGCTTCTAATAAATCACTACCTAAAAGCAACAAGTGATCTGTAAAAGCCACCGGTAAAATCTGGCATGTCTTAAACACATTAAAATGGTGTTTAAAATAATAAATACGATCAAGACGAGCTAACGAGATTCGGTTTTTCTTAATGTGTATTGCCTGGAGCCTGGAGACGAGACCACTGCCGCAGAGCATGTTGGGCCGCCGGATGCGGCTCTGCATGATTACGGTCTAAAACCTCATTTTCAGTACAATTAAAATCCCCACCTATAAAAACATAATCCTCAGACCCACAATCACCCAACCTTTCCCCACTTAAAAAAAACAACAAAAAAACCCCCACTTTTTCTCTGCGTTGGAAATAGGAGCATAAATATTTATTAAAAAAACAGGCTAAAATGAAAAAACTTTGCTTTGACTAAAAGACACCTCCCCTGAATGACATGTTCCACTTCTGTAGAATTTGCGGTGAAAGTTTTAGAGAACAGGAAGCCCACCCCTGCACTCTGGGAGGTGCCGTGGCTTAAAATGACCTCCCCCCTCCACTCTCTACCCCAGGCTGCTTCAGTTAAATGATCACTGTGTTTCTTGTAGGTAAATGACATCAATTCTCTTTGGGTTCAATGTTTGATAAATCAATGCACGTTTTTCAACCTCCCTTTCTCAGCGTGTTCAGGTCATGGATGAAAAGCTTTTAAGGTCGCTTGCCTCTCTTATTTTCACTCTTAAAACAGCTTTATAGTTAATGCCAACATCAAATGATTTTATTATATTGGTGACTATTTTTTTCTACTTCTAACATAAACAGGCAAAGAAGTCACCAAGAAAAGTTTTTCCACCCCAGGCATCCGGTCCCAATCATTAACAGTTCTGTTGATGCCACATAGATAGAGTCCACAAGTCTCAAAATTTATAAGTCATACTTTTTGCTTTGCTATTTTTCGGTACTCTTTAAAATATAAGCGCTTTCTCTGTTTAATTGCTATGTATTGTGATACTGAATTAAATCAATACCCTGTCCTTGGTGAAATATTTTTCACCTGTCCTCTAAAGTGTACCTATTTTTTATTGTTCCATGAGCATGTTGTCTGTAAACTTTTAATATAATGACAGTTTGTACAATTATGTGTAGTATATTGGCAATGTACTCTTGAAAAATGTGAATACATTGAATACACAATGTAATGTTTTACAGCCAGAAAGTGTATTGATCCTTCTGTGTTCTGGTAGCCTGATATGTTTGCAGTGCTGTGGTGTGTATGAAGCATGTAATGTACAAAGTGGCAAAGCAGAATATTGAAAGACATTAAGTAAGTAAAAAGTGTACTTCATTAGCAATTTCAATACTAAAGTGTTATTCTAGCATACTGTGATCACACTACTAACACATAAAATATGTAATGCCAATATACTTAATACATTCTAAATATATTTTACATATAAATCAATCACAAAAACAGTACACTAAAAATATACTAAATAAGCACATTTTTTACATAAAAAGAAATATGCTTAAAGTATAACCTAAATTGTTCCAATTTAAGTTATAAATTAGAGCAATGGTCCTGCCCCAAGTGGGGGAGTTCAAGTATCTCAGGATCTTGTTCACGAATGAGGGAAGAAGAGAGCGGGAGATCTTTGGGTCATGACCGAAAGAATGAGATTGCGGATACAAGCGGCCGAAATGGGTTTTTTCGGTAGGGTGTTGAGACTCTCCCTCAACACCCTACCAATAGGGTGAGAAGCTCAGTCATCTGGGAGGGACTCAGAGTAGAGCTGCTGCTCCTTCACATTGAAAGGAGCCAGTTGAGCCATCTGGTCCTGGACACCTCCCTGGTGAGGTGTTCCAGGCACATCCCACCGGGAGTGGGGCCCGGGGAAGACCCAGGACACGCTGGAGGGACTATGTTTCTTGGCTTACCGGGAGCACCTTGGGATTCCCCTGGAAGAGTTAAAACAAGTAGCTGGGGAGAGGGAAAGTCTGGGCCTCCCTTCTTATGGTCGGGTCACGGTGGTAGCGCGACCCAACTCCAGATAAAGTGGAAGAAAACGGACAAACGGACGGAGTAAATGCTACCAAATCCTCAGGATTTATTGTTGAAGAGAGGAATAAGCACAGTTAAAGACTTGCTAGTAATTAATTTGGTCCCATGTTATAGGGGTGGAACGGATTATTTCAGGTGACTAAAATATATGATTCCCCCCTCTAAATTTTGGCAAATAATGAGCAAATGTTTTCAAACTAATATGATTTGTGTGTGTTCTTCAAGAGAGGAACACACAGTTAAAAACTTGATTTATTCATTTGTTCCCATGTCATGGAGGGGTAATGGCTTATTTCAGGCAGCTAAAATATGTGGTTTCCCCCTCATACCTTTGGCAAATATAAAGCAAATGCTACCAAATCTTCAGGATTTATTGTTGATGAAGAGAGGAATAAGCACAGTTAAATTAATTTGTTCCTTCGAAATGTAGTGGGAACAGATTATTTCAGGGAGCTGAAGTATCCCCTCTCCTCACCTTAACTTTTGGCAAATAAAGAGCAAATGTTTCCAAATTCTCAATGATTGTTATGTTTGATAATCATTATTTGAGCCACCAAAATGTAGCAACTAGAAATTTATTTTATCCAGTAATCTGTCATACATTTAACATTAGGATTTTCCAGAAAGCCTACAGGAAGTCTAATCTTTGTGCCCTGCTGCCAGCCAGCTTCCCTAGCTTTCCATATTAGTAATGTATTAGTAATGAAAAAATATAAATACTCAGAATGTGACTGACTTTTTCTTGTCAGGCTTTAGTGACAAAAATAGAAAAAAGATTGTCTTGGCCATTAAAAAACAACACAAAAGATTTCACAAAAAATTGGATTTGGGTCACTTCAAGCTGCAGTGTGAACATAGCCAAAATGAGCAAATGAAGCATTAGGTTCTTCTTAAGAACCAAACAAAACAACAAATCTTGTGTACATTATTTGTACACAATCCTCAACCATTACTTTTAATGCTAATGTACATTAATACAATGCATACATGAGTCAAATTTTTAAAATATACTTTGTTTTCAACAGTTCAAATCTGCACATTAAGATGAAGGATTTAAAAACTGTTGTAAGGCTTTTGGTTTATTTTTTTAAAATAAACATTCTTCTGGAAAGAGATAAATTGAAAAATTAAGGAATGCAAATGATGTCTTTGGCACCAAGAATTTTGAATGGCCTGTCTTGTAACTTAGGTAGGGCCTTGGTCATCAGTCTGGACTTTGCATTATGACAAAAACAAAATGCTGCATCAAAGTTCCTGGCCTTATACTGCACTTTGGAACCACGGTATCCTTAGACTCAACTTTCAAATTTTAACTTCTTGCATGTATTTTTGTGCTCATACATTTACCACGTCACAGCATATTACAATGTATGAAATTCAATGTGTACATGAACAATGTTGCAAAGCTTAGAGAATAATTTGATAAGACTGTGCGTATACCCCTATCTGCTAAATATACATTGCAGAAAAACAAAAAACGAAATCCTGCAGCCTGCAGAAAAAGCAGATTTATTTTCCATTCAATAAACTTTATGAAAACCACAGTAGGAGAAAGTCAGCTTTGTATTTACATTTGAAAATGATCGTTTTGTAAGGATACTGAGGCTGTGCCTTGAAAATGCAAGACAGATCCAGCATTGCACTCTGCAATAGTTTCTGTTCTACCACAGGAAAGTTGGCCAATGACATGCATTAATGAGTGAAGAAATTAATAGAATGTCAGAATATAGGAACCTTTTCATAACACAATTCAGAAAAACAAGACTTTGTTGAAATCTCGCAGCATTAAAAACACACTTAGAAAATCTCAGTGGAGACAAATGGATACATCTAATCCAAAAGAACGGAAGCTTTCATGGCCGTTTCTGTGTCCGTACAGAATCTGTTACCACTCAGCCTCACTCAATCCAAGGAAGCAGTTGCTGTTTGTAAAGTCCAGCAAGAACCTTGGCTGCACTTTGGATTATATGATGTTGGCTTAATCCTGTTACAGACTTGTGCCAATCTGTTCTGCTGATGTTCGGCAGACTGCGCTCCAAGATCTCTCCCACTGTAACAACCAGGCCGGACCAACGCAGGCTGTAGTCAGGCGGTGTAAGGGAATGAGCCTGTAGAGGGTCACAAACCAACGAGATCCATGTAAGTGACTTTCCATGAAGTACTTTAGAAGTTTACATTCAAACATACATCATATTTTAGCTTCTGGTCATTCTATTATGGTCAATAACAAACAAGCAAGATTTCTGGTTCACTCAGACCTGTAAGACCTTTAAGAGGCTCCTCTGCCCTCCATTCCACTATAGTGAAGACCTATGCAATTACACCAGAAACAAAATTGTAGACCTGTGCCAAACTGGGAAAACTGAATTGTACACAAGCTACAAAATTGTAGCTTGTGTGCAGTAGCTTGGTGTGAAGAAATCAACTGTGGGAACAATAATTAGAAAAGGGAAGACATACAAGACCACTAATAATTTCCCTTGATAAGGTGCTACATACAAGATCAAAATGATCACAAGAACAATGAGCAAAAATCCCAAAACCACACGAGGAATGACCTGCAGAAGGCTGGGACTAACGTAACAAATAAAAGGCTACTGTCAGAAACACACTACGCCGCCAGGGACTCACATCCTGCAGTACCAGACTGCAGGATGCTCTCTAGCAACTGCAGTTTGCTAGAGAGCATTTTGGTATTCCAAAAGAGTATTGGGAGAATGTCATATGGTCAGATAAAGGCAAAGGAGAACTGTTTGGTAGAAACACAACTTATTGGTTTGGAGGAGAATGAATGCGGAGTTGCATCCAAAGAACACCATACATGGGAGTGGAGACATGATGGTTTGGGGCCAGTTTCTTTGCAAAGGGACCAGGATGACTGATCCGTGTATATGAAAGAATGAATGGGGCCATGTATTGTGAGATTTTGAGAGAAAACTTCCTTCCATCAGCAAGGACACTGAAGATGAAACGTGACCAGGTCTTTCAGCATGAAAAAGATCCCAAGCACACTGCCAGGTCAATGAAGGAGTGGCTTTATAAGAAGCATTTCAAGGTCCTGGGGTGCCCTACTCAGTCTCCAGATCTCAACCCCCTAGAAAACCTTTGGAGGGAGTTGAAACTCTGTGTGGCCCAACGACAGCCCCAAAACATCACTCTTCTAGAGGAGATTTGCATAAAGGAGTGGACTAAAATACTAGTAACAGTGTGTGCCAACCTTGTAAAGATTTATAGAGAATGTTTGACCTCTGACATTTCCACCAAACGATATATAAAAAAGAACTGAGATGAGCTTTTGTTATTCACCAAATACTTATTTTCCTCCATAATTTGCAAATGAATTATTGTCATAAGAGAAGTAGGGCACAAAATTCAAAACATTATGGCTGTCATTGACCAGATTTGTGTACAATTACTTTCATACCAAAGTTACTGGTATTTTTCCATGTTCTAAATGTTAATGACTTGTTAATGCAGCATTTTCTTTCTGTGTTTTGCAGAACGATTTTATCACAACATCTTGCATTTGTCGACTGGCTTTATATTTCAACGAAGATCCTGAAAAGCTATTGAAGGAATATGGAGTAAGAGTTAATTGTTTTAAAAAGGATATTTTCATTCAGTGTCAATGAACTGTGGTGTAAATGTGTGTATTTCTCTTGTCAAGATTCAATGCTTTTGTGATGGAGAGTTGTTGAGTTTTACCACCACATTCTTTGTACATCTTTATTGTACAAATCACAGAACTTATTATTTGCAAACTTTGATGAACCCATACACTACGATTCAATTGTTAGAGATGGTTTTCTCCTTAAAGATGTAAAACTTTCATAAAAAATATTTTTCTACATTTGTTAAAAGTGTCACCATGTGTGTGTGGAAATAATATTATGAAATGATTTTTGTTAAATGTTACATTAATGTATAATTGTGACTTTACTTCGATGAGTTACAAGGAGACTACAAGTGGGGCCTTGCTTTGTTCTATGTTCCCTACCCCATTGAGTCTGGCCTTTGACAGCCTTTAACATGGATTTGCATAAGGAAGTGATAATGGTAGCCTGTAGGACAAGGTAAAATTGCAGCATAAAGAAGACCAGAACACACAAACAAAAAGGAGGATGAAAAACAAGATGAATCAAATTCATCTTGTTAAAATTATAATTAAAATTATAATTTTAATCAAAGTTAAAATTATAACTTTGTTCCAGGACAGAATCTGTTGCTACAGATCAAAGATGTTTGCTTCAAAGTAGGCATCTTTGCTCTGTAACCTCAATAAAATGTTTTATGACTGGCCTTAGTCAAAAGGGGGGACCCTGGTCACAGGATAGGGGCAGGCTGCAGAGTGAAACAAGGCAGACACTGGAGGGTTATATAACAGGAGACAAAAACAAAGAACCTCAAATCTTACAGGGATGCCTTTGGGTAACTCTGTATGCATGGTTGATGCTTAAGTGGATCTCCAAAGTATATCTTGTATTTTTAGTAAACTTTGGTTGATTTTAACTCACTGACGCTTCTGGAATCTCCTGCTTCAATGAACCTTAGCTGGAGACGTGAAAGTTTCCAACATGTGACAGTATAGCATGTGACTGAATCTGTGAAAAGATTCAGTCTCCACCTCCTCCTTCACAGTGAAGTCATTTATCATGAAGAATATAAAAATGGTACAAGTTTAATGTGATAGAGGTTTATATAATTATCTTGTCTCTTTTTGTCTGTTCTTAAAGTGAGAATCCTGATGAAATCCAGTTCAGATGACGGAATTTCTGATGAGCTGTCTTGGTTTTGATGAAATGAGGCTTTTGAAGAAGAGTCTTGTTTCCCATTAGGCGCTGAATAAGTGTGTGGGGGTGTGGAGTCGTCCTGGCCTGGATGAGATGAGGCCTCTGATCTAGTAGCTGCAGCAGCAGCAATAAGTTTGCAGAGAATAGCTTTATCTCAGGTCCGAAAAGATCCCATGGTTATCGATGAAGGTCACTGTGCTGGGATGCTTTTATCAGCCATTTGTTTATAGAAAGCAGTCGAAAGTAAGTTCAAGACACCCCATCCTATTGCTAGGACAGGGCCACTAAGAACAATCTTTTGTCTTAGTTTTCCAGTAGTGTTCAGACGAATCGTAAAGTATTTTTACAGAATCTCCGATTGCTCTCTTGGAATCAGAAATGGTTGATTCCATATACTGTCTCATCTCCGACAATAGGTACTTTTGGCATATTTGTGGTTTTCTTGGTGTTCGCTTTGGGGAGTGAATGTGCTTCATACTTGTGGATGATGTCTGAAGGTGAAGTTTCTCTCTCAGGTTATTGCTGAAGTGCAGAAAATCTGTTTTTCAGTGGGATTCTCACAGAGTCGGAGTGTGCTATTGCTCGGGCTGGTCGTTTTATCTTGCAAAACAGGGCTGGGGAAATAATTTCTCCTTGTTTGTTTTCCTTCGGTGCAAGCAAGTGCTGAAACATTCCAGGGTGGGCTTGTGTGGTGCAGGGCATGCAGACTCTTCATTGTTTATAGGAAGAGTTGTTTCATTCCCACAAATACTGTTTAATGCACAGATTCATGTCCATAAGAGGTTCATAATATTTAGAGAATGGATTGTTCTCTATTTTTCTATTGACCTTGAAGACTGAATGTGCACAATATAGTTTGTGCTTGTACCTGCTGAATGTGATCCAGTGTCAGAGGAGTTGCCTGTGTGAAGACCTCCACGCAGATGCCATGACCAGGGTCTTCCAAGATTAAACAACCAATGTCAAACCACCTAAATGCAAAACACAATATTTAGTATCACATTGTAACTAACATCTTTTGATTCTGGAGAGCAACAGCAACAATTTATCACAAAAATCACTGGGACGTGCGATATGGCATAAAATACAAATCGCAATACATATTGTGATGGGTGGTGATAATACATATCATGATATAACTTGTATAAAACTTACAATAGAAATGAAAAAAAATCACATACTAATTGAGTGAAACCTATCTGTACGAGTTAAAACATGTCTAACTCATTTTTGTGCATGTTATTTGTACGTAATGCTTTTTTTAAGTTGAGCTTAATCTTAATGATGACTATGTGGTTTCTCTGTATGTAAACACAATAACTAATGTAATGGATGCCTGTGTCAAATACTCCTTTTTCTTCCCAGTGTTGTGACTAGGACTTTTAGTTAGTTGCATGGCTAGTATTCAGCTAACTACATACAGTTGTATTAATGTGGTAAAATAAATTGCTTGTACTTCCTATCTTGCACACACTTTGCAGTTTACATTTCTCTGCTGCTGATCTTGCTTTACCTTCCTTTGATTTTACGAGACGGGGTCATTTAGACCCTGCAAGTCTTTTTACTGTGTGCACAGACAGCGGGGTCGCACTGAGCCCATATGTGCTTTTACAAGGTTTTCTTTTTGTGGTTTTGGGAAAGACCGTCACACCATAACCATGACATTTGAGGTGCTCCTCCTGAGCATAGTGCTAAAACTACTGGAGTTGTACACCTCGCTTCCCCACTGGGGGTTAAACCTGAAGCCAATGTAGATCATTTATGTTTTTGCATAAACATAAAGGGAAGAATTTTTAACAAATTCTTCCCTTCTTTCCAGCCACACAGCTTTCCGCTTCTCTGTTTTGATACCAGGTGATTACATCATTAAAAAGCATTACCGTGGTTGGCTGGTAGCCTGCAGATCTCTATTGTAGGCCAAATTTCTACCATATACCATTTATTATTGAGCATCCCTACACTGTACTTCACATTTAAGTAAACTATTCAAAGCAGGAATTTCTTCACCATGCAAGACTATCCAAGCTGAGATAAACTTGCATGGTTTATCTCAGCAAGTTTGTGGTTCAGAAAAAAATAAAATAAAATTTCCAGTTTTGTTTGTAAGGGTGGGTTAGTTTCTTTGTATGTGTGAACTTGTTTAACTATCCTATTTAGTACTATTTCTGGCATATCTGAAGACTGATGGGTCTTTATGAGGACCAAAGCTCTTTAAGGAGTCCAAACACTGTACAATGGAAGACCTTGTATAAAGTCAGGGAAAGATTCTGGGTTAGGCATAAATGCAGTTGCTACAATGAATGGAAGTCAATACAAAGCCCTAATATGGGTAATACAAATGTGTGTGTTTTGGAAGTTTTCTTTATACTTCTCTGGAAAAAGTTCAGCTATGAAGTTTTCCAAAGCGACTACGGGCTGCTTCTCATGAATCACACCAGCTCGACGCAAGCCATCAATGCGTTCTTGAGCCCCCTGCAGACATATACACATGCTTACCTTTTAAGAAATAATTTCAAACAAGTTAAAAGTGCAGCATACGCTCTTGTGATAAAATGCTGTAGTGTTTTTTTTATTGCCTGATATGAAGCAGAAATTCTATTGCTTACAAATGCTTTTTCTAACATCTGCTGAGCAGTTATTAAATTCAAAACAATCTCCAAAAATAAAATATCTTTTGTGGTATCACACTATTTTCTAAGCTGAGATACAGTAACTGAGTTATTCTTCTGTCCTAATTTTGATTTTTGACAATAAAGAAAAAAAACACTAGGTATATCCCTGTCTGATCATAAGTATCACTTAAGGCATGACTGACTGACTGGTCAGATTGGAATAGTCTAAATAAAAAGACCAAAAACAGAGAGAGAACTAAGTGATTGACAGAAATTCAATATCAAGAGTGGCAAACAAGTAATCTCGAACCAAACAGAAATTGGCCAAAAACAAAAAAACAAATCTCTTTTCAGCAAAGCTGATCTATTACTGTGGTCTGTAACTGTACTTTTTCTGTTGGGTGACTGGAGTTTAAATTGAGCGGATAAGAAAAGCATGAGGAGGGCCTTAAAAATGTAAGAAACTGCCATCTAAAATGATGTAATAAATGTCAGAAGCAGAGAAAGTATGGTGTGTATTTTGGTCATTGAAATCTATCAGGCATAACTGAACGCCGTTCCATGTCATACAATAACCAGAATAGACACCATAAATTTCCACATTCCACAAAGTAATCTTGCAACACCATAAAAATAAAAATGTTGAATTGATTTTCACCTTATTTTACAATGTTCAAAGGCATAAACCAGTGCCCATTTATCCACATGCTTGGTAAAAGTGGTGATATATGGCCCACATGGCTTTCCATTGAGCCCTCCTAACTTGGAATGTGTGTGAGTGCCAGTAACACAAAATAGAAACGTGTTTTCGTCCAACTCTGAGAGGTGTGTTTTGATGGTGGGGTGGGGCAACCCCTCAGATATTGGCAGGAAAAAACATATTGTGGTGTATTTTTGTTTGTTTAATTTGCTACTTCCTGTTGATTTTTTGCCAACGCTTTAACATGCTTATGTAGCAGGGTTAAAAATCTTTCAACCAATATATATTGGATGAAGTCTCCACGTGCAGTACAGACAGTTGGAACTTGGTGGTTTGACCAATAGCATGGCTTACAACTTTTCTTTTTTTGGAAAACTCAGCTTCTTCTAACAATGTTTATCAGAAATATTTTTAAAAGCGATAAATATCTAGAAGAACTGACCTTAGCTCCAGCTGCATAGCCCACTGGTTGAGGGGCAATGTTGGACTGACTTGGCTCTCCAGTGACCGTTGCCATCCCAAAAACCTCCTGGAAGGCCTCTCTGACAGCTTGCACGCCCATATCCTTATCAGAAGCCACTACAATGTCAATGTCTCCACCTGACTCTGAGGGTAGCACCACAGAAGAATGAACAAAGACCTCCAAATGTTTAGTCACCTGGTTAAAGGATGAAATGTGAGAAGCTTAACCTACTGATGTATGGTGCCATGCCAGGGTCCAGAGTAGTGATCATGGACTCTACTGAGTGTTTTGTTTTATTTAGGACATTTTTCACCACAGGATTACCTGCTACTCCCTAAAGAGGCACACAGGGAACACACAGACAAGATGACCATAGTTGGCATTTGGCTTCAATACTGTAGTTTTACATAATTTTTCTTTTGTATTTTACTGAATTACAGAGTGCTTGACCAAATTGTGTCAAATGGCAAAACAATAAATTGATTTATCTCACAGCACCTTACTGGTTCACTTCACACAGTATTTATAAATTCTGTGTTGAAACCATTTGTATTAAATTATATTTATTGTTTATTATGAGACTTAGACTCTGGACAGTGAGGATGACTTGATTTGGCACTTAAAGAAATAGATTTCAGAGATTGGAAACATTAGAGTCTTAGATTTCTGCAACATATGAGCTAATGTTTATGCAAATCTAAGCATAATTACTGGTTTAACTGCGCATCTGCTGAGCTCATTACAGAAGCTACTGCATTGCAACACTGGTAGAAATTTTGTTAAAGGATTAACAGAGGAGCAATGTTGTGACGACTTCCTGAAGACAGAGTTTCAGAAAGCAGAAGTTTTTAAACAGACAAAGCCAAATTTCAAGGCGTTAAATAAGGAAGTAACATTTATTTTGAGCAATAAATTTTAAGCAACATATTACGGAGCCCTCCAGGGGACATGGGAATTTTTTCCTTTTCCATTCCCTCGCAAAACTTTTTACGTTCCCTCGCAAAAGGTTTTGTGTTCCCTTGCAATACTGTACTAATCAGTTCATGCGGCATAATTGAAGGTACGGTGGCTGCCGTACCTTCTGCTTTAATATAAGGTTATGTGAGGTTTTTCTATGAATGTTAGTATCTTGTCGTGGAATATCTGAAGTTTTATATCTTTTTCTTTGGGATAGAAAGGCACCAAAAACCTATGATATAAACAGAAACGTTACATAAGAAGGAAAGAAATAAAAATACATCCTAATTTGGACTATTTCTGAGTTATTATCGCGGAGTGAATAGTTATCTGACATTTGATTGGGTCTCTGTTGTGCTGGTTGTCTGAATGGTTTAAAGGGCCGTTTTCATATTCAGTTCCATCTCAACCTTAACAGACATAAACATGCAGTGAATAAATTGATTTTCAATCAGTTTTTTTGCACCAAAGACTTAATAATAATAAACATGTTTTATTATTATAAAACACGGCAAACTAATCATGGTAGAGGACCACACTGGTTTAACTCTGGGAATCTCATCAATCAACTCCAAACCATTTCTTTGTTCTGTCACAATTATCGATTTATTCCATTTTGATTATCATGCTCCAAACTTTGCAAGGGCTGACCGCCCCGCTCACCGCTTCCTCACACACACAAAGCCAGCAGGCCAGTGACCTTCCCATTTATACTTGATGACAGTCACGCCCACATCGACACACCCACCACCAGGTGTCAAAGCCTTGTGCTCATGTCATATCAATGATTACTTATTTCATTCATATGGCTCTTAAATATGGAGCCTCAGTGAAAATGTGTTTATTATTATTAACTCTTTGGTGCAAAACACTGATTGAAATTTGATTTATTTACTATATGTTTAAGTTGGAACGGCACTGAAAGCCCTTTAAACTATTCAGACCACGAACACAACGGAGACACAATTAAAACGGTCAGATGACAATTTACCCTGCGATAATAACTCAGAAATAGTCCAAATAGTTTGGATGTATTTTTATTTCTTTCCTACTTAAGGAAAGTTTCTGTTTATATCTTAGGTTTGTGGTTCCTTTTTATCCTAAAGAGAAAGATATAAAATGTCAAATATTTCACAAGGAGATATTAGCATACATGGAAAAACCTCACATAACCTTATATTAAAGCAGAAAGTATGGCGGCCACCGTAAGAAAAGGCTTACAGTATTCAATTATGTTGATCTGTAGATTATTGCAAGGGATGCAAAACCTTTTGGGCGGGGACGCAAAGGTTTTGTGAGGGAACGCAAAAGAAAAAAAAATTTATAATACCACCCCTTTAAAAATTTGGCAGTGCATTCTGATGGACAGCTTTCTTGGACAATCTTCTACTGCTCAAATAACTTGTTTCATTTTGTGACAAAGTTGATACTGGTAATGTTTCTATGGGTACTTTCAGGTGAAATTGTAAGGCATGAGATTTTAATTTCTGTTTCACATTCTTGAAAAGAAATCTAAACATAATTTAAAGCCATGTGTGAGTGCGGAGCTGTTACCTTTAAAAAACCCCAGATCCCTTTTGGGGAAGTGATGTCTTCAAACACTCTAAGGTCCTCATCCTCCTCTGGGAAAGTAATTGGAGATCCAGTATTTAGTCCTCCTGTCACTGCTGAATGCTTATTTATGGTGTTAGACACAACACCTAGACAAATTAAACAGCAGACATTCAATTAAGAAAGACAATTAAAAAAAGTTAAAATCTACCTATATAAGAGATTTATCCATTTTTAATAAGCCTTTATTAAAACAAGGTAAAACCCATCGAGTTCAAGACCACAAGTGTACCACATTTGGCAGTATACATAGTGCAACAAGTGCAGTAGTCATTGCAGAAGCAATCCAAAATTTCTAAAGAAGTTAAGATTTAAAACATAGGCACTGATGTTAGGATTTCCATTGTTGGTGGAAAGCAGTGAATGACGTTCTAACAGTTTCAGTTCAGATAGTAAGGCTTTTTAAGTAGAGAGAGCAGAGAAATGGAAAGTTTTCACCTTTTAGCTATTTTCACACAAGGAATATAGACATACAACTGCCAGAGCGTCAGGCATAAAGGCTTTCTGTTCACTGACAGAAATTGCATAAATAAATAGGAACTAGGCCAACTAGGCCTTGTGCAACAGAATAACCCAGTATGTGTATCACCTTTTATTTAAGGAATGCATTTTATTTACATATGCATCTCAATAAGAATATTGTGAAAAATGTTCCATTTTTATAAAGTTAAACTCAAATTACAGTATATAGTCTCACAGTGAACTATTTCAGGCATTTATAGTTTCTTACAGATAATGATGACTTACAGATAAAAGAAACAACTTAAAATTGGCTAATTTTAAGTTTAGCCATGCCATTTTAATGAAACATAAAACTACTCTGAAACATCAGAGTAGTTTCAGAGGTTCTTGATGCAATAAAAATAAAAAATCCTAACCCCCCAGGGTTCTGACTTGGAGTCCCTTCTCTTTATCATCTGCACTCTTCCCCTTGGCAATATATTCTGTAAATTTGATGTTTATCTTATCCACCTCCTTCATTGATTGTATCTGTAAGAGGACCAAAAATTACTAGTAAACATGTTTTATTCTCAGTAAACAACCTGCAGAGAAGTAAAACTAAAATTCTAATGTTGCTTAAATAAGTTTTGTTCAGTCTGACTGATTTCTGCTACACCTTTACAAAAATGTAAGGTTCTAAATACAAAAGCTTTAATAATGAGTAACTCCTCTTAATAAAATGTCTCAAAAACATTGATTGATTGTATTGGCTCCTAATACAAGTTATGGGCAATTTCAATTGTAACTTGTTGAGTTGCTTTATTTTTAAGCCTTTTTTAGTTTTAGCATCAACCCCATAACAAAATTTTCACTAAAAGTTGCCATGTTCACATACGAGGTGAGGGGATGGGGGGGTGATTCTCACGAAGCTTGCGATGGAAACAAGAAATTAACATATGTCTTGGTGGGTGGAAAATGCCAGCGGACCGATGTGGCCTGCGGGCCGGTTCTAATAGTAATTAAATATCATCCAGGGGGCCATAGATAATTAATTCACATGGGTCCGGCCCGATCTAGACCAGTGGTCCCCAACCACCGGGCCGCGGCCCGGTACCAATTGGTCCATGGACCGGTACCGGGCCGCGCAAGAAATAATTAAATATTTCCGTTTATGTATTATTCTCTCTCGGTTATGTCTTGCGCGCCAACATTGAGCTACAAGCAGCAAAATGAGTCAGAAACAGATCAGATGTATTTGGAAAGTTTCTTTGCGAAGGGGAAAAGACCGAGAGAAGAAACAGGAGGATGGATTTATCCTGGTAGGTAATTCCCACATTCCAAGCTGCTCTGCATGATATGGTGACCAGATGTTATTGAGGCAATGAAGCTTCAAACTGCTTCTCAACGTAGAGACCGAGCAGACTGAGCATTAGCAACACTTCGGGTGTCATTGTCTCTCATCACTCCCAGATCTCCAAACAACCTTTTAAAATGTTTTCGTATCTGACATAAGATTAGTTCAGCCAACAGAAAAAAAATAATAAATCCTTTATCAGCACCAGCAGCTCATTTGTCTGAGGCACAAATCCGTGTTTTGCAATTGAAAGTCATGTACATCAGTCATTATCATGAGTTAAAATTTTCACGAAAGTAAAATGTTAGTTTTTGTGACGCATCTGTATCTTATTTTGAAGGGATATGTAAACGTTACCATAGTGACCAGAGTCAGTTAGCGTCAGGGCAGTGGATGAGATGAGAGGAGAACAACTTGTGAGTTTTAGGTCTGGTTCATACTGCTCAATTTAAGGATTATCGGCTGATTTTCCAAACTTCTGTGACTACAGAGCCAATAAAAGTCCAACAGGTTTGATCGGTTCGTGTGTCCAGCCTCATGGCAGGAGAAACACACCACAAGAACCGATTCCAGTCACAAACATCCCGATTCCAGAACAAAATCCAGTAAAACCCCTAACATACCATACGTGAATTTAGAATAATCAAATGTAGAGGGGTAAAAAACAAGTTACTAGTAAATAAAGACAATAAGTAAGAAAATAGACACCCCAAACATAATTTTTCATTTTGTATCTTTTAATTTCTTGTTGTAATAAGTTATTTAGCGTTATTTCAGTTAGTCCATGCAATTCTCCACATGACCACTAGGTGCGCATTGCATTGGTGGCATAGAAAAAATTGAGCACACAAAAAGAATAAATCTTCTGTTGGATGTTGATGAGAACTCAACGTGTGTGTCTCATCTTTTCTGTGTCACAGGTCAGTTAAAATGAGTCTTGATACATGAATATAGAGGACTTTTGGGAGTTGAATAGGTTATTGAAGGGGAAGTCGACTAGTGAAGTCATGTCCGGTTTGTGAGGAGTATTGTGTGGAGAGGCGGTTAAAAGACTGTTGAATTTCCGTTGGAACTGTTGAATTGTGTATATATCGAAACAATTTTCAGATAAATTACACTATTTTAATTTCTTTTTCTGTAAAATGGCGTTTTCTTGTCAAGAACCAACCACATTTGTAACTAAGGGCCGTTTATGTGTAAGTTAGTAACGAGACGTGCCATTGAAGGAGCGTTACGCCGTTTTCAGGTACGTTTTCTTTTTGTAACAGATAAAATATTGTTATTCTGTAACGGGTATAATAGCCTTCATCTTTTTAGGCTCCAGTGGCTATGAGATGCTTAAATAGTAAAGTATATATTATCTGTGTGGAAGAAAGATTGTTGAAATGGTTGAAGACAAACTCATGTACTTTTATTTTGATTTTTTTAAAAAGACAAAAAATATAAAGTACTGAATATGGAGTATGTTTACACACAAAAAGAATAAATCTCCCGTTGGATGTTGATGAGAACTCAACGTGTGTGTCTCATCTTTTCTGTGTCACAGCATCACACATTGGAGGAAGATTTTATCTATTACATTACTCTCAGCCACCCAAGGTTGCATGGTAACACAACCACGATGACAATGTAGAAGCAGTAGTGATAGTTTGTGGACGTAACAAAAAGAAAAGGCGTTTCATAAAAAAACAGCGGGAGCAGCCTCTCTATTTACTGCACTATGATTTGGTGGTGAGTTATCATTTTTCATAGTTAATATGTTTAACTGAATAAACATAACCACATGTAATAAACATATCTAAAAATGACCGTTACATATAGTAATAAACATTTCCATATATCACAAACGATGTCCATCGGACTCTCAGTTGCCATGCCAACTGTTCGGGATTCCCTCAGTTCTTACGTCACAGCCCTTTCTGACTGGCTACCTGTCACATTCAACAGGCTGCCCTCTCACTCCCAGTCAGGAAAACCCCCACAGACTGCAATAATGGGGACAAGACAATGGTGTGGTGTGTTGAATATGCCCGATATCAGGCATATTCAACACACCACCACACACTGCAGGCCGTTGTATGTTTGTCATAAAGGGCAAATCGGGGCACAAAAAAAAAAAAAAAGAAAAAAAATCTGACCGGGGCAAAAAGTGCCAAGTCTGGATCGGTCCGCGATAATAAAAAGGTTGGGGACCACTGATCTGGACCATCCAGCAGATTGTTTCCTTCAGTAATCCAGGTTTCTGAGATTGTTACCACACTAAATTTAATTCTAGCTGAGAAAAGTTGTTATGCATACTCCTACTATTAAAGTGAATAATATTCACAATGCTGTACAGTATTATAACTGGAATTGGGGACAAGATTCCCTCTGGGTCTATTTCAGTTTCTATATCATAAAACCGCTTAAATACTTTGACTCATGACTAAATGGTATATTCTTCACTTCCGTCAGTATGTTCAAAACCAAAAAAACAGAAATGCAAAAAAACAAAGTATAGAAAACTGTAACCCCAGCAGTTCAAGTCAGTGTTGTTCTGTTCATCTATATTTCTCCAACTCAACAAGATTTGTAATTGTTAGAACCTTAGCTTGCTCTAAGGAGAACCATTAGGTTTTATCTGTGTCTTACAATTCCTAGTCCAGCCTATATTTTTTTCTCCTTCAATATCCTGGCTTGGTAAGCAATCTCTGCCTTCTTCTTTGTGAGGTGTGCATTCACAAACACATCTGTTCCTTTTAGGGTTTATTAATTTTTTATTTTTTTTTACAACTTTTAGCAGTTCAATTTTGTGTTTTGTACTCAAGTCAAAGGATGATATTTGGTCTATTTTTCCTTTTTTCTGGATTTGTATTTGGTTTTTTGCGGCATTGTATAACAAGCAGCAATAGTTTTAATGTCCAGCAAGATCCCTTTGCTGCTGAAGAACTTGATGACTTGCTGCTCAAGAGAAAGTAGTTGATCTGGTGGTGCATCTTCCCATTTATTGTTTTCTGCTGTTGTCCTTGCGTATGTGCAGTGTGTTGTTTTGAGTCCAGATATCACCACGTTGTCCTTTCTTGCCAACTGTTCCAGATTCTCCACTCTTTTTTCCAACTCTTCTATCTTCGTATTTTGACTAATAATATGATGCTCATATTATATTATGTTCTTATTCATAGTGTTTATGAACCACTACCAAATGAACCTTGCTAAGCTCGAAGCCCATGGTTAGATGTCTTCTGCAGCTCATCAAGAGCCAGACTGACTCTCTACTGTTTTGGATTTTTTATCCCTACCTTGGAATAAAACTGTTATTTTGCCTGCCAGTTGTCAGAGCCAACTTTGAGCCATATCAGTGTGCACACAGAACCTACTGTTAGGTAAATTGTATATATTATTATCATATATTTGTTGTTTCCTCTACCTTTATAATGTTTTGCCTTATATTCTTTGTTTTATCTTGTTTCATCTTAGCTTTAAGAATATTTCTATTCTGTTGTATTAGTCCGATTCCTTTCCAGAGGCCTCCCTGAAGAAGAGCAGTGACAACAGCTTCCTGCAGGGTTATCGCTCAGCAGAAAACTCTCCCTCCTTGACCTGTTAGATGGCTGTAAAAACACCATCATGAAGATGTATAACTTTCTCTGTTTCACTCTGTGCCTGGAACGAGATAATCTAGTGTGATACCTTGTGTTTTAGTTAGTGATTGTCATTGGCGCTGCAACTATGCGATGAAGTGTTCAACCCCTCCCTTTTAGAGTTGCAGCGCTCTCTGTGATAGGGATTCCAGAAAGCAATAAAAAGAGAGGACCAAGCAAATGTGTTTTCAGAGCAGTAGGAGATTTGTAACTGAAAACACATCTCTGTCTGTGCTCCTCACGAGTTGACAAAGAATCTAACTCTCTTGTCTTTCCTGTGTTTGTTTGTGTCTAATAGATGTCATATCTGACACCTACTCTGAGACTTACTTGGAGCTTTAATCTGACCTGTTCATGAGTTTCTGAGCTTGTGGCTCTCATATCATGCTCATGGTATTAAATAAGTAGTAAATAAACTCACTGATTTCCACCTAATAGTGCTCGGCAATTAATGTTTTTCCACAACACTGGAAAAATCTTAATTAAAATTCTTGAACGCTAATACCAATGAACTGTTGCTCCTACCTGGCAGTGGAGAAGCATTGCTTAATGTAGGCATCAAGGGCGTCTGTGGTGTTCGTCCAGCATGACCCCGTGTGATGTCGTATCCAGCACTTGTAGAGAAACCTGTCATGGGTGGGTTTACAGCAGAGGCAGCCATACCAGCTGCTGAGAGTGAACTAACACTCTCAGAAGGTAGAGGAGGAAAAGGAGGGGGATCCACAGGAGGGAAGGTAGAACTGGTAGGGAAAGGTAAGACAAGAGTTGACGAGGGGGACAACTGGGAGAGAATGGAACATGGCGTGTTCAAAGAGCTACTGAAGTGAGGAAGGGAATCAATGGATGGAGGAGGGTTTGAAATGGAAGTTGAACAATTTGTGATCGAGCTGGTTCCAGAGAGAGAACGCTGACTTGACAAATCTGAAACAAAAAGGACAAAAATCAGATCTCTTTTCCTCTCTGCTTAACATATACAAAAGTTTTTTTGAGAGCTGGAGAAAGGCAGTGCATGAAGGATTGAGAATCCTATCGATTCTATATCATAAATCCGAAGGCGTCTTAGCATCTTGGTTGTGTCATCCTTTGCACAATAAATTTTTAGCTGCAAATGATGCACTGAGACAATTGGACAGTTCTTTTATTAAGTGAAGCTGCACTGGATGTGTGCTAAAAACCATGCCATCATGCTGTCAGGTCGACAGCCTGGCATGTGAAATAACTCCTAACTCATGTGTCCAAGGAATCAGTGTAGGGCCTAAATCAAGTCTGCTGAAGAGCTTGGTATGCGCAATTTTTTTTGTCCAATATATTTTATTGAATTTTCTCTTTTTTTGACACAACAAATTTACAAACAACAAACTTAACATTGTAACAAGTACTTATACACATTTACATTCATTCATGCATTCACCATTCAAACCTGTATTTGTTTAGTTCCAAAAATATACAAAACCTTTTAGATTAAGACAAAGAAAAATAACAAGGCAATATATGAATAGAAACTGTAGTCAAGACATCCATTCAAGACACCGATTAATCAGTTCCACCTTCAGTTCCTATGATGGTGGAACAAACTCCTGTTGTTTACCCTTGGCAATGTATGTTATTTTTTCCGGTCCAAGCAAATTTGCAATTTCTTTCTTCCAAAGTCCCATGGAGGGGACATCCAAGCTCCTCCAGCATAATGCAATAGATCGTCTGGCTTGAAGAAGTCCGTAGTCTATCAATTTACTTTTCCTCTGTGATTGTTTAAATTCCATTGGGTATATTCCTAGAACACAGAGTTTAACCTCTAATGGGACTTTCACCTTAAACAATTCAGATAGACACCCAGTAACATCCTTCCAAAACTTCTGAATTTTAAGACATTCTCACAAATGGAGAAGAGTTCCTTTTTCAAATAAGCATTTAGTGCAAGTATTTGGAATATCACTGGACATATGATGAAGCCTAACTGCAATTTATAACAATAATATAACTTATATTATATATAAGTTATTATAAGCCATTTATATTGCAGAAGTTTAAATTGTGTGTTTATCATTTGTTTTTGTGCTTTTAAGCAAGCCTGATTCCAGTCTTCCTCATCTATATGTTCGAAAGTATCTCTTCTCCAAGTGTCTAACTTATCTATAGCTGAATTCTTAGAGGAAAGCATCAACAAATTATAGAGGACAGTAAGAAAACATTTCCCTTTAAAGTCCCTAACACACACCTCTTCTATTTTTGTTAAGGGTGGAATGTCAACTATTCGTTTCAGTTTTGATGACGTAGTTTTTCAATTGCAAGTATTTTAAAAAAATGTTTTGGGGGTATTAAGTACTTCTTACATAACAGATCGAAGATAAGTAACTTGCCATCAGCATATAGGTCTTTAATTTTCTGAATGCCTTTGGTTTTCCATAGTTTAAATCCTCCATAATTTTTCCCTGGGTGAACCTTTCATTACCCCAAATAGGGATAAATTGTGATAGCTCTGGACAGTCACCTACATTTTTATGTGCTACATGTCAAGTTATAATCGTATTTTTTAAGAAAGGGTTCTTTGTGGTCTTTTTATAGTGTCTTTATATCTGAAGAATATAGAAAGGGGAAATCCGGAACAGATTGCTGTTCAATGTCTACACAAGCTGGAGGTGCCTTCAGGCAAAAGTAATGAGTAGCTGATGTTAGTTGGGCGGCCATATAATGCCATCTGAGATTAGGGACTTGAAGTCCCCCTCTTTCATAGGGCAAATAGAGTAGTTTTAAACAGAGTCTTGCTTTTCTATTACTCCAAATAAAATGATTAAAAAGTTTGTCCAGACAGTCATAAAATGAATCTGATAGTGGCAATGGAAGTGTTTGAAAGTAATACAAAAATTTGGGCAAGATTGTCATTTTTAATAAATTTATTCGGCCTATCATGGACATAGGTAAGTTTGACCATCAATTTAGCATTTTTGTGACATTTTCCACAAAGGGATTATAATTTGCTGCGCTTATTTCATTGAAGGATGGGGTGACCTTAATGCCCACATATGAAAAACCTTTTGTAGTTGTTTTAAATGGGGTAGCCACAATAGCACTTATCCTTTCTTCTTCATTAAGAAACATTAACTCTGATTTAGAATTATTAATTGTATATCCTGAAAATTTACCAAATTATTTTATTAGATTTAATAAATTAGGAATACTGATCTTCAAATTACTTATGAAAAATATGATGTCATCCGCAAACAAGAAAATGAGATGATCTTTTCCTCCAATTCTAATACCTGATATTCCTATATTTGCTGTAACGGCCATCGCCAGAGGCTCTATTGCCAATACAAAAAGCAGTGGTGACAGGGGGCAACCCTGTCGAGTTGACCGTTGTAAATTAAAAGGTTTTGACATGTTATCATTGGTTAAAACTTGTGCTGTGGGATCAGTATATAGTAGTCATATCCATTTTAGAAAGGTTTCACCAAATCCATATTTGGGGAGCACTTCAAACAGATAATCCCACTGTATTCTATCAAAAGCTTGACGTGCGTCCACTGATAACATCGCTGTGTCCTTACATTATGTTTTTCATGCAATACATTAAGAACCCGTCTTACATTATGGTAGCCTTACCTTGTTTTAATAAATCCTTGTTGATCATCTATTATTAAATTGGGCAGATATTTGTCTAATCTCCTAGAGAGTGCTATACACAAAATCTTTGTATCACATCCCATAAGACAGATTCCTCTATAAGAGGAGCATTTGTAACACAGTAGAGAAGGGTCCAATATGTTTTAGATAGATGGGCCAATAGGTTCGGCTGTCGGAGCACGATGGGTGTTTAAATGACACACAAACACAGTTGAATAAATTTAAAGAACAATTAGCTTTAGTAACATAAACCATAAAACTCACAATTGGACAAGACTTACAATTAAGAAAATAAAATTACACACAATAAAATACCTAAAATAAAAACAACAATACTTGGCCAAGTGCTAACTCTCAGTTTTAAATCTATTGGGTGCACCCTGGTAATCTGAACTCTAATCTTTTTAGACAACAGCTTAATCAAATTGCAGATATTGGCGGTGAAAGGATTGGTAAAGATGTCAAAATGAGAGTGCTGCGATTTAAAGTCAGAAAAGCGCCGATCAAACTCGTTTATTAACAGTTAGTTGGTAGTTAACCGAGCACATGAAAAAGCACCGGGAGCTGAGGCCGAGATGATCTGACAAGCAGGAAAGTGAACGAGATTGTTTTGTACCACCTGGCACTTCCATAGATCGAGTTTGCGCTGGAAAACTGTGATCACGTCGGACATGTGTGATGATCTGTTTACGTCCTTGTAGTTTCTGATTTAGCTGACCAAGATGCTCGGTGACGTCACATAACATTGCAAAGTCACAGCCATTTCGGATCGGACAGTTCAGACAAGGGTTTCCTTTGTTCTTCTTGAAGGCTAAATTTGGGGTACTTAGCTCCGTGTTTGGTTTCAAAATTCCGACATATATTGTATTCTTTCACGACGGACACGGTCCCAGAACACAAAAAACATACTGGTTTTTCACCTTGAAGTAGAAACGGGTATTCGTTTTCCCATCGTTCATGGAACAGTCTTCCTTGTAAATCAATTTTTTTTTTCTTAGACATTTTGATGTTAGCTTGTCGATGTCTCAGTTTTATTCGCTGGGAAAATTAATAATGGGCTTGAGGTGACTCTGCTGCACTCTAGTGGAGAGAAGCCGTAATGTTGGCTAGTAACAATCGGAATGCATTATGGGAGACGTAGTTTGTAGTCAATTCGTGCTCAAAACCTATTTTAAGTCAATCATGGGCCTATAAAACCGTGGTGGTGGGGGAGGGCACATAAAATGATGTGGCGGGCCACATGTGGCCCGCGGGCCTTGAGTTTGACACGTGTCTTAAAGCTTGATTTAAAACACGGGTTTGGCCGTTGTAGTGCTGGCAATATTACTTCTTGCTACCTCCAAGCACCCACAGCCCCCTCCCCGCTGTCCCACACCCAATTTCCCCCGTTTTATTTAAAAAAGAAATACCACTTGAATCTTTAAAGAGAACTGATGGGTGGTGACTTTCTGGGTTGTTGTATGTTATCTTAGGTGAGACCGAGACAGCAGTCTTAGTAAAGTCCTAATTTTTCAGGAGATGCCGTTAATGTAGTAAGCTAAAATGGCTGCCTTGTGTGCTTCGAGGAGGGGCTGTGAACACTTCCGACATTAACTATAATCACATCCCCATTCTGTTCAGCTACTTTATTGTTCATGTGATTTCTTTTATGAATTAATTAAATTAATTCATATGTACATTAAAAATTTGATCACTTTGAAATAGGAATGTTATTTTTTTTTTAACAAATGAAAATTGCAACCATGTACAAATAATGACACTGAAATTTTTTTTATGTACAAATAATGACACCGAAATTTTTGTTTTTTAGGTTACAAATATATTCTGAATTTATTTTAACACTAAAAAAGGAAACACTAATATATAACATTCAAATTTCAGAGGCATTTTTTATTCAAATCCTGATGGCACATATTTACTTCCATAGTTAAAGTGAGAAATTTTCTCTGCAGCCGAAACATTTCTGTGTTTAGGGGCAAGGCGGGTTTTGTCCCGCTATTGCGAGGACAATTATGAAAATATAAACAGAAACAGTTTTTCTAACGTCAACATCAGACAAACATTTTTATTCACAAACAAATGCATAAAAAATATTCTTGCCCATAATTTGATAGTTAGAGGGTAATGATCCGCATCGCTCCTCCTCACCATGGACCCGATGCCTGAACAACATGAAACTGAGTCATTATTAGACTGAGGGAAGTCCGACTACGTTATTTAGATAAATTATTATATTTAGTTAAATATTATTGCTGAGGGGCATATTATTGCTGAGGGGCACAATCTGATGCGCAGATTGAAAATAATAATAATTGAATTTTTTTTTTTTTTGAGAAAAAAAAAAAATCAAAAAGGGCTTAAGGGCATCAAGAATAAAAGGGGCAGGGGCTTAAGTCCCCTCTCTCCCCAATTCTGCATGTGCCTGCTTCCACCCCCAGTATGGTTTGTTCTCTCTGCCCTCAGGGAAAAGGTTCAGCAGCTTCAAATGCAGAACAACCAACAACACAATCTGGAGTAGACACCGGATGACTCTTCTCCAGATTGCGGATTTCCGTGACTGGAAACACGCAACAGAACACTTGAAAGAGCAAGAAAACAGCAAAAGTCATAGAAAACTAATACCACTACTCTGCTCGCATGTGCTCAAGGTAAATTTTTAAAAAACGCAACTAGCCTCCAGCTAGCAGCGGCGGGAGGAACTGTCCCTACTGTGAAAGACAAAGGTCCAAATATAGCTCAAGGGCGTCATGTCCTGCCCTGACACATTGAACTGAATAAAAGTTTTGACCAGCTTTTACTGTCAGAAGGGACATACTCACCCTGAGTAAATAAACCTCATAATTAGAGACAAAGATACAATTGATAAAAATTTAAAGACAAAGGGAGATGGATAAAAAAAGATAGAATGAAGGATAAATAAATACAGTACATAGGGGATGAATGGAGAACATTGTCAAGTATTTCTTCCTTAAAAATGTTATATGTAGACGTATTCAAGATGTTCAAGTACTTCTTTAATAACTACTATTTATATTTTGTCTGTAATAATGGTTGTTATATTGATTACAGTAATCAACCATTCTACAGAGGGATTACTACTTTAAAAAGAACACAACGATGCAATTTTCTGGCCGATCACCGATCTTTAAAAAACTTGAAGTGCTGATTTTTGTGTGTGTGCGTGCGTGTGTAAAATGTAGCGAAAAAGTCACTAAGTTGGCAACCATGGGGTGACTGTCCTAAACCGTGCAAATGCAAAGTTGACCTGGTGGGCGGGACAGTGATTTGTATTATTGTTGACTATATCCCTTGAAAATGAGATGCTGCATCTCATTTTATTTAAATAAATTAAGTCCAGATTTTAAAATGCCAGAATTAGGAGCGGATAAACACATTGGATTAGAGCAGTTCTCTCTCCATTTTTTCTTATGAGAAATACCTCACCGTTTAATGAATGAAACCTTACAGCAAATCTGGACAAATCAAGTCTTACCACTGGTGAGTGGCGGAATGCTGGCTGAAGCAGCGAGTGATAAAGGTGTTGGGCTCACAGGAGGCGTCGTCTCAATCCCACTCTCTTCCATCATCTTCTTTGCTACAAAGCCAAGTTTTAGTCCAAGTTCTGCAGCAAACAAACAAACAAAAAAAGAGTTATTTTCTTTGTAAACATATTTCTACAGGACTCTAATTTACATGGAGCCAAATTCCTACGTTCTGTCAAGCTCTGGTTCAGACACTGCATCAGAAAATATGCCACATTGACTAGAAGCCAGAGCCCAATAAAATTAAGGAGGAAAATCTGTACGTTTTAAAATGCAGTGATTAGGTCAGTTTTCCTGGTTAGGGGGCAGTAAAGGCAAAAATGCAATGCACTGCATTTACTGTAGGAGCGTAAATTGGGCGGTAGTGTGGGTCTTGTTAACTGAGCCTAAATCCAACCAATGTAGTGTTCTACCTCTGTGAAATAGTGAAAGAGGGCAATGACGTCTGTGTAAACTTGATTTATATAAACATTAAGGCTCAATGTACGTTGTTATAAAGAAAATGGCTGTTTGTTTTCAGTTGTAATACAAAAATACTGTTTATTTGAATTGTTGCATGTCCCCAAAAGTTCTGTCTGCTGGAAATAAAAATCCACCTTTCTGAGTATATCACTGAAAACAGCTGCCGACTTTATGCCTGTAAAGCCACCAGCTTTATGAAAATAAACTGGACAGACCACATTAACAGATAATACTACAGACAAAACCAATTAAGGCCTCATAAATTACAAACATGGTTCAAAATAGTCTGCTATTAGTTGAGAATAATTTAGTACAGATTTGAAGAGTGTAGGTCTTTTAGTTTGACATTAGAGCAGTTCTGGTGTGATCCAGAGGCTAAAAAGTGGTGAAATCAACCTTTATTGAAGTTTCACAAATCAGAAAACGGTTTCACAAATCTCAAACATGGTTTTAAAAATTCTACTATTAGAGCAGAATAATCTAGGAAGGTTTGAAGAGTCTATGCGTTGTAGTTTTTCAACTAGAGTAGATTAAAAATGCGAAAGGTAGTGGAGAAATTTGGTGGAATCGCCCTTTAGCCATTTCCCGATTCGGAAGCTGGAATCGGAAACCAACTTCAGCTTGGTCACATACAGGATGAGAGCGTTCTCATCCTGTAGGGTCCTCTTAAGATCAAATGACAGCAGTAAGACAAACGGTTTCAAACTTTCAGTTAGAAACTTCCTTCTATAACCGGGGTTCAAACGACAACTGTTGTCTCCATTTCTCTCCTAAAAGTTGCAAACACACCAGCCGACAGAAACATGAGGCTGTAATTTTAACTCAGCTGCTGCGAGTGTAACATGCTAACCTGCCAGTGCCTATGAATGACAATAATGAGAATGCAGAAATACATTAGCTCATATTTAACCTTTCGGATAGTAAATCTGAGTAAATCATACTCAGCGGTCCTTTGGTAGTTTCTCTATTTACCAGTTTGCTGTTTCGGAAGTGCTCAACAAATGTGTGATCGGCCAGTTGAAAGACGTCGATCGTTTGCCACGTCTGCCAAAAACTATAGGTATGACAACGTCGGCTGGGATCTTCTTCTAGGGAGTTTAATCGCAGATTACATCCATAAAGGTGTATTACTGCCATCTAAGGGTAGCCCTGGTCCGAATACTCGCATTTTCAACCTTGTTCCGCCCTTGTGTCCTTAAATACGCGTTCGTGTTGAAAGGTTTGAACCATAGACATGAATACGGTTTGAAGGGTGTCCCAAATTCTCCATATTCTTCCTTCGCCCCGCCCATTTTGGGTCCTATTTCAGTCCTTACGCTAAACCCGCATCCATGCGGACTTCGGCAAACTGTATTACCCATAATTCCTTGCTGCAAGATTTTTTTTCTCTTCATAGAAGAAAGTATGACAATGCACACAATAGTAACAAAAAATATCCATATGATAAACTCAGCGGAAAAAAGAAGAAATAAAAAAGAACAGTCACAAACTATTCTTGCTTTTACTTTCCCTGTAAAACAAGAATAGTTGAGAATTATCTAGTCCAGTTTTGAAGAGTCCTATGTCTTGTACTTTGAAATTAGAGCAAATCTAATTTAATTAGTAACAAAATATTACAAATGCAAGACTAATTTCAAATCTCAAATTAAGCTATTAACATATTGGTATAAAGATTGGGGTTTTGTGATGTTGCAATGCTTAAGCATTCTCTTACATAAAATTATTTCACTTTAGAAATGGAGCTAATTTTCAAAAAGCAGTATTTGGGAAGAGAAACTTAGAGGATTAAATTGTTAGCATTATAATTTAACTCTTCAGCCTGCATTAGATGATCAAATTTTATTATATTAAAACTTAAAATTAAGATTCTTGTACAATATCCATGTTTCAAAATTTTTCTAAAAACATTAATGAAGTTGCAATTGAAAAAAAGGTGCATTGTCTTAAAATCTCAATCACAAAACATACACGAATTAATATTTATTTTGAATTTCTTTTGCAGAAAGTAATTTCATGCATAACTTTCCAAATCAAGTAATCAGTAATTTAAGTTACTTTTTCAATGAGTAATCAGTAATCTGATTAAAGTTACTTTTTCAAAGTAACTATGCCATCACTGCCTGTGTGTCTTCTGTGTGGAGAAAGTTTGGCTGTAATGAAAGAATATAATCTACCAAGCTTCTCAGAAACACACAGACAAGAACATCGTAGAGCAGCACAATAATGCATTTCAGTTTATAATGCACTTTAATTTATGCATTTATCTTGATATTAAGAAACATATTTTGGTTTTATAAACAATTTTTTTTTTTTCTGTTTGCATGTGTAGCGGTTGCAAAATGGATCAATAACATCACACAGGACTCAGGATCTGCGTCGGTTTATTCCTATAACACAGTATGGGACACATTCAACCATCCGTATGGCATGTAGATCCTAGCAACTCAGCAGCTCTGTTAGGCAGCTTCTGCCTTTTTATATTAACAACAAATGGAATAAAGAAAAATACAATTGTGTACAAATCAGCATCAAAGAAATATGTTAATGCATAATGCAAAATAATATAAATAAAAATCAAAATTATAATACAAAACTCAAT